>QOCX01001884.1:0-23900 GCA_005959815.1 Sarcophaga bullata | reverse complement strand
TGTATGGAGCCTTTAGCTTGATATGAAAAACAATCTTATACCATAATACTACAGCCATCATGTTTGATAGTTTCCACCAAAAATAACAAATTTGGACACATATGTCCATAGCACGCTCATCCACTTTTCCTTGGACCAATTAGCAAGTGCTTTTGCGAACGACAGCCGTTTTCTAACATGTTTAGAGGAACGGAGCGGCACTTTTCGGGGTCTACCAGCGTTCAGGTTATTGTCTCGTAGTCTTCGACGAATAGTTTCCACACTGACCGACACATCCAACTCTTTTTTGTGTTCCGTAGCTGACATAAACGGATTGCTTTTAGTCGTTCGAACTAAACGTTTTTAAATTAAGGATGATAAAATTCGTTTCCTACCATGGGATTACACTTTTGGCTCATATCTCAAGGCATTTATTATCATTTTATTATAAAAGTCTGGCAATTTTCGGATTTCGAACTACGATTTCCCTTCAGATGACTTATTTTTATTAGCTCACGCTTTTCAAACATTCAATGCTTTCCGCGAACCATTGCTATGTAATTCTACACATAATGCGCGAACAATCTTTTCAATTGTAATTTCTTTTCCAACTGGTGTTATTAAATTGACGGCATGAAAAGCGAGGTGTTAATAAATTAACTGTCATTACTAATAGACGTTTACAAAGTTTAAGAAAAAACAAAATCCTGTCTAAGAGAATACAAAATATGTAGCTCTATTTTTTACACTCAGAAAAAAATAATAGTAAACTGGTAAAATTTTTACGATTTTCGGAATAGTTTATTGCAACTGGTGCTATTATATTGATGTTTGGATTCAAGCTAAGCCATTATAACGATAAAACTTTGTACAAAAGAAATGTTTGGTTGAATTATCAATAAAAAGATGAAAATACGCCATATTCAAAGCGCTGAATATGTGAATAGTATTTAATGTCTCGATACCAGGACTATATATTCGACTACGATTGTAGAGCAGCCACTGTTCAGACTACCTGGACGTTACACAGTCTACAAAAAAAAATTGAAACCAATGACTTGCCTAAACCTTTAGCACTGTTTAATAATTCCTTATGCATTTATTTATTCTAAACTTTAAATATTATTAGGCACAGACCATAATTTCGAAAAAAAAATTCTTTCCGAATTGGTTTTTTAACAAAAATCGATAGATCAACTGGGTAACATAGATTATGCCAGAAATAAACTCTGAACTCTAAAATATAAATGCACACACATACATGACTCCCTTTGGGTCAAACTTATATGGGAGATTTCATTGTAATGATGATTTTATTAGCTCACCTCATATGCCTATTCATTACAACCCTTTAGTTAGCATTACATACTAGCTTCCAATTCAGATTTCATTTTAATGATAATTTTATTAGCTCATCTCATATGCATTACGTACTACCTTACATACATGACATTAATTGGCTATTACAACCCTTCAGTCAGGATTACGGCCTAGCTTCTCACACCACTTATGTTGTGTGTGCTAATTTTATACATGAGTGGGCGGACCTACAGTTTAAAGGACTCCGAACGACAGATTTTTTTGAGAAACTTTTCATGGCAATTTTATTTACTCTCAGAGTTTTTGCCAGAAATCTGCTGAAGGAAGTCGCCGAAGAAATATTTTTTTCATATTTCGTTTTTGTTGTTCTGCCGGCGGATTCGAACCCTGGCCTTTCGTCTAATAAGCCAACACACTACCTACTAGACTACGGCGACTACCTTCCAATTCAGAATTATAAATAATTGAACACATATGTTGCGTCAATGTCTTTTTTTTTTTATCGAAATAGCACCATTGCCTTACTCTTAAGATATGCTCTAGATATTAAAGCTCGAGATTCTAATCTAGCATGGGATTTTGTTAATTTAAAAGCTATAGCAATCTAATACAAATTATCGACAATCGTAGCTATTTCATGCGTTTAGTTGGCTTTTTCTTGACCAGCGCTTATCTCCCTAGCGTCATCTTTCGTTAGCATTAGCTCGGCAATAATAGTACTCGATACCTAAAATGTCACATACTTTGAAGATTTTTAATCTTGTTATGTTGCTATGTTGCTATGAGGAGCAGTTGGAGACTATCGAACAGCTCCTCCGTAACTGTCCAGCCTTTAGTACTTTGAGGTTGATTATCCTTGGCACAGTCTTCTTTGAAGATTTAAATTCAGTGTCGAGAACCGACAACAAGGCTCTCCATTTAGTTCATTATTAGTTTAAGCTGGTTGAGAAATGCTAGGGCTTCAATAGTGTAGTATCGCTCCCTTGTGTGTTTCCTTATTATCCCTTTCCTACTTCCAATCCTTCTTATCTATTCTATCTCCCTTATTACTCTCTCCCCTTTAGGACGTTTATACAATGGGTCAACTTGACCTGCGGTTACTGTACTTGTTTTAATTGGCAAGTACGCGTGTCCTAACCTAAGCCTAAACCCTTAGCACACGTTATTAATTGTTTCCAATTATCGTAGCAGCATCTTTGGATTTAATTCCAATACATTTTGCAAATTCTAGTCTCCACTGATATCTCGTAATCAAAGATTATTCTCAATCTAAAGAAAGGGAATTTATTTTGCAAATACGGAAAAAACAATTTTTCAGATCCTAGAGTTTGAACTGTGGAAATGGAATTTATTCCGTAAATTCGAGAAACAATTTTTCAGATCGTAGAATTTGAAGCCAGATAGTTAAGCAATTTCCTCTTTAGGTTAACCTGTTATTCATAGCAACTGAAGATGATAAATATCCGTTATTTAGAATGATTTATTCTCGCTTTAGATCTTCAAAAAAAAAAAAAAAAAAAAAAAAAAAAAAAAAAAATCTAGGGATTGAATATGCTCTACCAATACAACGTACAAAACCAATATCTTTACAAAATAAAATCTTTCAAATGTAAGAAGCTATTCTTATAAATAGTTTATATATGTAAGTGTGTGTATTGTATATAATAATTGTTTATAAAATTCCCTACAATCATGCATAATTGATTTTGAGTATTTTTTTTTTCAATATTTAAAACAAACTTAAAATATATTAAAAAAAAAGAAAATATTAATAAACGTATGAATATTATTATTTAAAGCACATCATCATAATTATTTAAACGCTATATATATGGTACGTAAATACAAAAATTATATGCAAACAGCCAGTGAGTGATTTCGATTAAATAAACAAGCTTTTATCATAAATATTAAAAAAAAAAACTTAACAAAAATAAAATCATTACGAATATTGTCTTTTAAATATAAATAACATGCTTATTAAATAATTACACTTAAAACTGAAATCATTTAAAATCTAAAACATAAAAATCTCTGGCCTGGCAACGATATTAAGCTGTTTGCTATTGAACAATTAAAAATTTAAGATTATTAAATATTTTCTTTAAATACATTTAAGTACATACTATATATTTGTATACGAGTATAATTGCCTTGTGTGTGTGTGTGTGTATTTAACAATCTTTAAAATGTTTAATTGCTTATAATATTAATAATAATAATGTTACGAGTGTATTTGTGTATGTACGACAATATTTGGTAAACAGCTGCTTAGTATACGATGTTAAAAGTTAATTAAATTTTTCTATGTTGCCTTTAAGTGAAATTATTATTTTGTTTACAAAGCAATTAGTTTTGTTTTACAATTTGATTCCTGCCACATCTCCTCCAATTGAATTTTACTACTGGCACCACGTTCGGGTGGTGAATTCTCAGCCGAGCCAGTTGTGGGTGTTAAAACGCCAGCAGTCTATGTTAATATATTTTCAATAAAATTAATTAAAATTACAATACTTCTTCAATCTAAACAACTTACCTTAGTTGCAATTTTTCTAGGATCCAAATTCATGCCTATGTTTTGTACGCCCTTGGCTATTTTCGTTAAAGGACTTGTCATCGATTTAAATTGATTTAATTTACTTGTGTTAATGGGTAATTTAAGATCTTTAGGCGATAATGAGCTATATTTGTTAATTTTAAAAGTATAAAAATTCATTACTTTACATTAAAATATTAAATAAAATTCCAAAAAGATATTGTAAAATTTTGCTCTTTATTGTTTATAAATAAACGAAGAATACTTTTTGATCAATAATTACTGAATAAATAAATATTTTGTGCATTTTAAGCTTTTGGTGCTAACATAATACATTTATTTAAATTGTTTTTTAAATAATAAATAATTTTTAACATAATACTTTATAATTAAATTAAAAAAAAATGTAACAAAACACAGGTTACTACTTCTTAATAACATTGTTGCATATGAAATTTGTTAAATAATTAGTGGAAATAGGGGAACCTTTGCATACAGAACAGATTTTTTATATCGTTTCTCTGCTTTCGGAAGAGCATATTGGTTTGTGATTAATTGACAATTAAAGCTCATAAAGCATTACAGAGGAAATTCGTTCTTATTTAAAAGAATTTATCCACAGAAGCTTGTCATTTCTTTTAAAATTCAAACAAATTCAAATGTAATGCCCCTAAAGAGAACCTCTTTTCTCCTTGTTACAACCGATTTTTCTATAGAAATTTATTAACATAGCTTACTAAGAAGTTATTAGGTTAGGTTAGGTTAGGTTAGAGGGTAGCTTGCCGTTCACTGACAATTTCACTGTGATTTATTTTGTTACTTAGTGTGAGGTAAGCCCCCTTGTCATGATCCGTTAGTGGTGGGTTTCATCCGAACTTCAGATGAATCCAGCCAGTTCCCTTAGATTTTCAAACTTTCTGGCATTCAAAAACCAATGACGTCTGTTCAGGGCAGTCGCATAAGAGGTACGAGTAGCAAGACTGATCTTTAAAAAAAAAAATCGAATAACAAAATCGCATATTGTTTCCACATTTATGCAACATGTAGTCTCATATTGAAGTTTAATTCTTTCTTTTAATTCTAAAAATATAAATTTCTACAAATAAATAAACCATCTTTCCTTTCCTTCATTACAGGTAAATAAACTACGTATTATAGTAGAAGAATCTCCATATCTTAGCTTTATCGACTTTGCTGAATTACATAACAAATGCCACTAGATGTGTCATTCAGCAACGCACTTCAATACAAGGTAGTGCCAGCGGAATTAAACGACCATACTAGTGCGTTGTTTGTTAGCCACACAATGAAGTTAGCAGGTGAGTACGACAGGGATGTATTTTATCATTTCTGTTACTTAACTTCGTAATAACCTCGGTTATGTAACAAATAGCAGAACATGGTACCACATAAAATATGAGGGGCCAACTACTATTACTACAATTACTACTAGAGCATAAGATTATTACTAACACTATGCCGATAAGATTGGGTATTCGAAAAAGTTCTGTTACAAATAGGCTTGCAATAGCTTGTATGAAGGGTTTAATTAAATGCTTCAGTTTATTAGCAGTCACAGTAGTCTAGTAGGTAGTGTGTTGGCTTATTAGACGAAAGGCCAGAGTTCGAATCCCTGGTCATACATCAAAAAACGAAATATGAAAAAAAATTTTTTTGGCGGCTTCCTATCAGCAGATTTCTGGCAAAAACTTTGAGAGTAAATAAAATCGCCATGAAAAGTTTCTCAAACAATCTGTCGTTCGGAGTCAACTTTAAACTGTAGGTCCCGCCACTCATTTATAAAATTAACACACACAACAAACCTGGTGTGAGAAGCGAGGCGGTAATCCTGACTGAAGGGTTGTAATGGCCAATTATGTATGTATGTACATATTCAACACTGATAAAATAGTGGCTTTTTTATAAAAAAAAGACTAAATGTTATCGATTACAGCAACACATATTTGGTTGAGGAAGAGGTGTTTCATTTTTGGTATAATTTCTAGCCGAACGCTTTCGACCAACATTATGTGCTGCCTCCTGAATAACTTTTTCATTGCATCTGTTAAATTAGATTTAATACATAAGACAACGAAATGCAAATAAAGTGGAATAAAGTAAGGGTTTTAGGAGTTATTATAGACTGATTAACCAAGCTCATAGACAATTTCAAAAATGTGTAGATGTTCTATAAACAGAATCAATGCCATAACACTTGACTTAACACTTTGGTGTTGTTGATAATGACTTTTGATAGAGAACGATCGAAAAGATATTAAGTTTTAGAAATTAGAGAAACTGAAATGACTTGATCTTAAATAAAACTGATAAATCCAGTTGAAATAAGTTCTTTACGTTACAAAAGGCAATTAAAATTGTTAAAATTATAACAAAAGTATGTTGAATATTGAAATTATAAACAAATAAATAAATTTACAAGATAACATAATACTTTAATAAAAATAAACATACATGAAGGCATTGAAAATAATTACAAATACAAAAATTGTTTAAAAAAAATCTTGATTGTTATTAATAAAATATCCTACTAGGGCAGCACCTTAACAAATTTCATATAAGCAACATGAAAAACAAATTATAAGAATTGATTTAAATTAAATTAAAATGAAAAAAACAAATATAAAACAATAAAAATTAAACTATTTTTTCTTTAACATAAAATTACAAAATAAAACATCACATATAAAAGTAAACATTATGATAAGAAAAAGATATTTTGACAAACTAATTGTTTATGTTTATAATAATAAAAATATATATTGTCATAGAAAAATAACTTACAAATCACTACAACAAAGTAGAATAAGAAATTATATGTAATATGCATGAGGTATTTCAAAAAATAAATCGGGTATTGAAAAGTCACATTTTTTTTCAAAACACTTATAAAGAACAACACGCAAGCCACCATTACAGTATACAGTAAAACATAATTGTATTGAAAACGTTATAGACAGACAACAAACAAAATTTCGGTTTGTCCTGTTGCACAATTTACAATCATAAATAAAATACCGACCTTGTTTGCTGTTGGTCATCAGCCGTTGCTGTTGTTGTAAAATTACCACCATCGTCTTGTACACATATTTGAGGATTTGGTGTTATCGGTCTTACCGGTGGAGCATTTTCCAGCAAGCCCGTTGGAAATGTAACATTATTTGCAACGGATGATATAGAAATCGATGATACATCCTCTAAATGTTTACTGTAATTATCTTTATCCTCTAACTGTTGCATGCCACTCGCTTGAGCAGATTGTGTTACTGCCGCTGCAGCCTCTGGTGTATTACCCATAACAATACCCACTGAGGGTAGGAAATTGTTTTCATTATTAAAATTAACCTTTTCAGCTGCTGTTATAGCTGATATAGCCAATTCTGTATCCGAATCGATATCAGGTTCATAAATACTGCTGTCGTTTTCTTCGGAATCAGAACCACTTGAGTATTTCGTTTGTCTGCCAACAGTAAAGACAGGTTTCTCCATGGCTTCAACGGCCTTCTCAATGGAAGTTTGTGACTGACGCATAACTTGTGGATTAATTTGAGCAGTTTTATTTACCGATGTTGGTGAGGTACGCTTAGAGTTATTTGCCGATGATGATGCAGAGGCATTGGTTTTGGCTTTATTTGGATTCAATGATTGACCCAATTTGGAAAATTGACCGGCAACATTTGAAAATGCCTTTGAACTTATTTGTAATAATTGAGATTCGGAAAGATTGCGTGGCATGCCTTTGGGTACATCCAATAAAGGTACTTTACTTTTACGCCTTTGTAACATACCGCCAGTGGTGAATTTTACATTTTCACGTCCAATATTATCCAAAGCAATGCGAAACATCTCCACTATTGATTGCATTGATTCTAATAATTTTAAAAACAAATTCAATTCATGAATACGAAAGGAAATGTAAAATTTTTAAATTTAAATTTACCTGATACCTCCTCTGCCGTCTTAATGGGATATGCCATATTATTAAAAAATCTTATATTGGCCGATCTAAACATATGGAAATAACCATCAGCACCGTCTATTGTGTAATTAATTCTCAAGCAAAGCATGGATGGTGAAGAGCCTTGAAAAATTTTCGTTTGTTGATACATGCCCAACTCAATATGGGTAATATTCTCTAGTAAGACCTTTTCAAAACGAACAATTTTATCCAAATGGGAATCGTATTCAGCAACAATATAACTTTCATCGGTTAACAAGAGTATTGAATCAACTTCAGTTTCATTAATATCACCAGAACTACAAAAGAAGCGAAAAAAATTGTTTAAATATTGCACAGAACTCTAGAAAATGTAAGTTAAAGACACACACACATACCCAGGATCGGCATCAATAAGACCCCAAGCACCAACAGGATATTGGGCTGAACCCAATAACAGTTTACGGCAATCCTCCACAAGCAATTTTGCGTGTTCGGCGCCTTCCGAAGCATCGTTGTCGTCGGGGGCCGCTTGACCCCCCAATGCGTTTAAAGATTCCGAGGTAACCGGATTGCCTAACATTAAATCAATGGTGGCTTGGCGATAGCTATCCTTAAAGCGTGCCAAATAATAACTGAAATTAAGTAAATATTCTTAGACCATTTGCTTTAAATATTAAAACGACAAACATTTTCAAACATTGCATATGTTATTAAGTAAAGAATAATAATTCAAAAGGAAAAGATAACAAAACAACGTAAAATTTTCAAAAAAAAAAAAAAAAAAAAAATCTGTGCGTATGGTATACCTTTGGCTTTGCATTAAAAAATAAAACCAAAAAAAAAAGAAAAAATTAAAACATGAAAACAAAATTATAAGCAAACAATTAAAATATATTTTAATTTCCATTAAAAGTAAATTGTTGAAAATATTTAAAATATTTATTTAACAAAATGATGTTAAAATATTGTCCGTTTAGTTAATTAAACCTGGTGTAGAGGATATTTTCCAATAAATGTATTTCTGGCTGTAAAACACCAGCATAAAAGTAGCCACGTGTGGGTGCTGGTGTTGTGGGACATAATATTTGTAGCATTGTTGTTAACACCTCATCCTCTTTCAATTGTTGGGCATCATTCAGTTGACCCTGCATTAAATCAATCATGCACTGACGGAAAGTATCAGCAAAATTTTGTATGAAAAAACTACGAAGAGAGGAGAAAGAGGTTGTTTTGATTGTTTTGAAATAGACCGTGAAGAGGAGATAGATTCTGATGGAAATTTATTTATTTTTTATTTATTTTTTTTTATGCCACAATATATTTGTCTTTTTTACATTTCGTTTAAATTAAACCATTTTTTTGTGTGTGTTAATATGATGCGTATTAGTAATCTTTAGTAAGAAAAAAAATGTGTAATGGGATGGATGATGAATGGAAGTTAAGAAGGAGATTGTTTTCAAATTAAAGTAAAAAGAAAAAAATGAAGGGTGGGCCATTTAAAAGTTTGAAATTGAAAATACAATAACACAAAAACATCACATCAATACCGTGAAGTGTACAAAAAAAATCGGTTATCGTAGTACGCTAGCTTTCTCCATTGATGGTAATGGTTGCGCCGTCCTCATTTTCAAAGAAATATGGGCCAATAATGGCACCGCTCCAAAAGCCGCTTTAAACAGTTACTCGTAATGGATGCATTGGCTTCTGTAAGACCACGTATGGGTATTTTGAGCTCCAAATGAAAAAATGGATTTTTTTTTCTTAAAAAAGCATCATCGTGACGTTTCTCATACATACATAATTGGCCATTACAACCCTTCAGTCACTTATTGTGTGTGTTAATTTTACACATGAATTTTAGCGTGACCTACAGTTTAAAGTCGACTCCGAACAACAAATTTTTGAGAAAATTTTCATGGCAATTTTATTTACTCTCAGAGTTTTTGCCAAAAACCTGCTGAGAGGAAATCGCCGAAGAAATATTTTTTCACATTTCGTTTTGAAGTTTGACCGGGGCCTTTCGTCTAATAAGCCAATATATTACCTACTAAACCACGGCGGCTTATCGTTGGCCCAATAAATCTCAACGTTGCTCAAGGGTAAATCGATTCATTACGTTCAGTGGAGATAATATACTAAATTTTGTGATAGAATAGAAATAACCGATGGTTAAAATTTAAATCGAATAAATGGCACGCCCGATATAAAACGATCATCACCAAGTGATCTGGGTTAGTGAACAAATGCATAAGATCAGCCAATCTAGTTACTAACTAATATATGGCTTGATAGAACACAATTTCCTTCCGATTGACCAAAAAGGTGGCAGCCTTTTTCCTTCAGACGTTCGAACTACTGGCTCTATAGGAGCAGCTTATAAAAGATGATTTATTGTCAAAATATATCGCAATATCTGCATGACCCTCAATTCCGTTTTCGCCAGTAAAATTCCATCAGTCACTTTCTGTTTACATGGCCACATTCGACATTGTTGACATATGGCCTTCTATGGTATGAAAAGTTATCGATACGTAATCATGTAACATCCAATACACACATACATAACTGGTCCTTAAGACCAAGCTTCTCACATCACATATCATCCAATAGTATTTATAAAACGCGTAGAACAAATTATTAAAGTCATGTTTTGATCTACCACACACTAATTTATTGATTTCGTAGAAATTATAATAAACAAAGTGAGATGAATTGTGAAAAATGTCATGTATTACAACACTTATAAGCCATATTAAACAGATTTCATTTCTACAAATAAAATATACAAACAAAAAATACAAAAACCTAAACAAACCTTATTCACTTCCAACAGGTTTTCTGTTTTCGTTCTAAAAAGTTTTATTTTTTTTTTTTCGAAAGTATACTGAAAAAGGATTCGATTTAAAATTAAATGCCTCCGTTTTTTCATAGAGAGGAGAATATATAGAAAAAAGCATGCTTAAAAGAAACAATAACAATAATAATATTAATAATATTAGTAGTAACAAATGAGAATGACTGAGTAATTACACCATTTTATAACATTATTAAAGAATACAAAAGCGCTGGCAAAGTATTTTCAACAATTATTTCATTGGAAATTAAACAATAACATAAACGTAGTAAATATGCATAATAAAAACTAAATTGAATTAAATAAGAAAAAAAAAATAAATTTAAAAAAATGCTTACCGGTTAGCCGAATTCATGCCATCTTTCATCATACCACTAATTTTACGTTCACCCGTGCGTGTATAGTCGCCCTGAAATGTTAGTTGTTTGTTATTACAAACCAAAGTAATAATAGAATAAGATTGAACGTAACAATACCTTTAAAGCATTTGTGCCAGCATATTGACGACTTATAATATCACCATTATTAGCCCATAATACCATAAAAGGTGTTTTCAATTGTTCCGGTATGGGTGAATAGGGCGGCGATAGGCCTAATTTAACCAATTGTGACTCTAAGACAGCTTTGCCTAAAGCAGTTTGCACAACATTTGTACGATCCAAACAATCCATACAATTAACACGAAACACTGACTTTTGATTGCAAATAACACCACGCTGATCACGCCAATGAAAGCCCATTGCACCAGCTTCTGGAGCTAAGGCTTCCACCAATGCAGAGACATTTTCAAAACGCATTCCACGACAATAATCATGAAAATCAAAGGTAACATAAACAACACGATCATTATCATATTTTAATACATATTTGGCATAGGCATCGCCAATGACCTTCTCTTTGCCACTCTGTTCAACAAGATTGACAATACAAACATGCTCGTAAATATCAAGTTCTTTTTCGAAATGTAATTCGAAGGCTGCCTGTGTTTCGGCTTCACCTAAAACAAAGCAAACAAACAAAGGCAAGGAAACGTATAGAAAAAAATATTAAAATTTTAAACAAATTTATTAGCCTTGCTTGCTTACCTCTATCCAATCTTGGTGGCGGCCGATATTTATAGCCCGGTTGGGACCAAAATATTGGCACAGAGCCTCTTACTTGTGTAAATGCCAATTGATGATGACGGAATGATAGAATTTGTTCGGTTTCTACATAATTGGCACAGTTTCCCTTTTCATCAACACCACGACGCTTATAACGAGTACCAGCACGATGCCTGGACCTTCTGGAAACTAAGGCCAAAGTAAAACATTCATTGCCAATGACACACGGTTCCACTTGTACAAATCCTTGTATTATTGGCAAAACCCACATTTTATCCTTTAAAAGAAAAAATATTTAAAATTTTTAATTTTTTTGTTTTTAAATTGATTGATGGATGCTGCTTACATTTAAAGTCAATATATCCTTAATCATATGCATGTTCCAGAAGAACCTTTCATCTGGTGTCTGTGTATCAGTAGAACCCACCGGTAAGTGGCGTTGCAAGTTATTTGTAATATCATGATCAAAACAAAAATAAAAACTATCCGTATCATCGAAGATTTTGTGCAATTCCTCTGTTATGCGTTTACCAATACGCGATGGATCTTTTATGCCCACGGAAGATTTCACTTGATTCGAGGCCAAAGCGGCCGCCTGTTGTGTAGTGTTCTTAATAGTATTGCCAGCACTTTTAACAGCACCCCAAGTCTTATTCATCAATTGATTACCTTCAAATAGTTTACCTCTCGACGATGCCGAATTGCTATTGGAATTAATATTTGCATTTATTGACGATGAATTCGAAGAGTTTCTCGAATGTGTGGGTGTTGTATTGGAACTGCTGGAGTGTCTGGTGCAAGGGGGTAATACTGTATCGGGCTCATCCAAACTTAAAATACATATTGATTTAATTTTATAAACTAAATGTGGCGGATAAAGTACACCAACGGGTACAGCCTCCTTAACTATCACAAGATGCGGTTCATAGACATTGGGCAATGAGATAAGACCCACAATACCCTGGGTTATGCCAATGCATTCAATATCATCGACCGAAGAAAGATCCCAACCTAGAAAAAAAAAGAAGAAAAATTAAGAATTATTGATCAGAAATTTACAAAAATAACAACATTTGTGATGCGATAACTTCGTTGAGCATATAAAAGATGAAATATCAACCATTTCGGTTCCATAGAATTTTCTTATTAACCGATTCTTTAACCAACTAAATTATTCGCCAGGAAGAGGTGTTAAGCCTAAATTATAACCTAAATCTCAACCACGTTCTATCGAGTCACTATGATGTATGTGGTCTGTCGTAGTCTTCATGGATCACAATTCATCTTCTATTTCAAATATGCTCGAAAATTAAATTAGATCGTGCTGGAACGACCACTTAGCTCTCGAAATACTGGCTAAATCCATCCTTAATACAAAATCGTTTCTTTCTAATGTCTCCCTTAGTAATACCAACCCCTATTACAGTGGTGGGCAAAATCGCCGCAGTCTAGTAGGTAGTGTGTTGGCTTATTAGACGTGAAGCCGCGGTTCAAACCCCGGGTCAGACATATCCAACAAAGCGAAATATAAAAAAATATTTCTGCTGCGACTTTCTCTCAGCAGATTTCTGGTAAAAACTCTGAAAATAAATAAAATTGCCACAAAAACTCTCAAAAAAATCCGCCGTTCAGATTCGACTTTAAACTGTAGGTGCCACTTTTCATATATAAAATTAATACACACAGCACAAGTGGTGTGAAAAGGTTTTTAATGGCTGATGGGTTGTAATTACGTTTCTATATACATTCTTCAATACGGCTGAGGTGGAGTTGTATAAGGTACAGAGACTGGATTGAGGTGGCATCAGAATGGCAATGAGAACCTGTCCTATAGCGGTGATGTAGACTTTTTCGTTTTTAGACCCGTTGCATATGCTAGTCAGAACCAAAGTCGTGCAGACTAGGGTTAGGTTTGGTTAACGGGAGAAAAATCTTACATGGATGAAGGATCGATAATAGCGCTGGAGTATTTGTTTTTATGTTTTGTGGCAGGTGAATATATTTTGCTATGGTAAGATGTAATCTATTTTACTTGAGCAGAAAGCCGACTGTTTACAAGGATGATAGCTTCCACTCCACCGAAGAGGTAAAAACCTTTCTGTGGGGTTTAGCACGTGAATCGGGTTTGAAACAATCTTAACTCTTGTTGAATAATAACAGTGATCAAATCCCTTTGAAATATGCACGAAATATCTGTAAGTAGTCTGAGGACAGTAACCGGGCATTGTGAATCAAAGATTTTATAGAATAGGGATCGATTCAATTGCGATGCGTATTCTCTATAAAGAAGTGAATGAACCTCCATAACATATGCATGCGGTGTTAGTACATCTCAGAGAGAAATATCTGCTTGTATATCAATTAATAGGCAGGGAGTTATCTTTGCCACGGCAATATGTTTGGGGAAAGTATACTAGGGATGTAGTAGCTTAAGAGCAATACCATGGCGCTACCCTAGATTACTTTTTTACATTCAATTTTGTTACATCGACTGAAAACTTCGATGTCCATCACTATTCCATTATAAAAATCACTAACACCAGCTAAGGATAACAGAAGGGTTTTGATTTCACTACCAACGAAAGAGTGTGCGAATTTTTACGATAAAACAATTTCTTGTCTTTCAAATTTTCTTGTCTTTTCAAATTTGATTTGCTGCCTCTCCATTGAAAATTTTCATTAAAAATTTAAGAAATCATTTTAAAATGTAAATCCTACTGTTGCACAGTGTTATTAGTAGTTTAATGGTTTCTAATTACATGTTTATTATTTCGATAGATTGCCTTGTGATTTAATTGCGTTTGGCACGCAAGTAAGTGTCAACAAAGGTTAGCCAGCTGTCAAGCAATTGAAACATTTTAAAACTTTCATTTTCCATTAATCTCCACGCTGAATTTGATGTCAACAATATATTGAATCCATTTGTATATGAATTAAAATGAACACAACCGAAGTCATATATTTTATGTTTTTGCATCTTTCCGCTTTTTATGAAAAACACTCGCGTTAAAGTACAAATAAACATAAAATTAAAGTACGTGCCCCTCTTGTTTTTCCAACTAATAGTGGCAATAGTAAGTAGTCGACAGACATTCGGAAAAGAAATAAAAAAAAAATAAAAACATAGTCAAGGATATGAAAAATAAAAAGAAAAACAAGAACCTTAAAGTGGGTTATTTCAGTTGTATTATGGTGGGGGAAAGACTTAGCAAAATATACACAGCAGCAGCTAGAATATGGATTAAAGATTAAAATTGCAATTTAAGTAAAACATTTTGATTTCTATTTTTATATCTTATATACGAGTACATACATATGTACTACCATAGAACTTTCTAGTATACTCTGTTGTACTCCTCTGTAATAAATTGAAAGTGCATCTTGCATTCTTGACACAGTTTCGCTTTTAAACGAAATAATATTTAATAAAATAAAATAAAATCAGAAATTAAATGATTTACTTTACTTACTTACTATTAGTTTATTAGAAATCAGTGAATGATATAAATAATCAGATGATATAAGCATGATTACAAACTAATGAATCATATGAAGGCACTTAATAGTGTTTGGTACGCCGTCTATATCATTTATTGTACTAATTACCCTGTGGCGAAAGCACATACGTTTATACATACTTGATTGGTTATTACAAAAATTTAGTCAGGATTACGACCTAGCTTCTCACATTACTTATGTTTTCTATGTGTTAATTTTACACATGAGTGGTAGCGTGACCTATAGTTTAAAGTCGACTCCGAACGACAGATTTTTGGGAAACTTTTCATAGTAATTTTATTTACTGTCAGAGTTTTTGCTAGAAATCTGCTGAGAGGAAGACACCGAAGAAATATTTCTTCATTTTGCATTGTTGGAGAACTTCTCCAGTAAGCCTCTCCTAAGCTATCGAAAAAGATTATAAGATCTTTTAACCAATGGAGCACCGTGTCAAGGTCAGCCTGAATCAACACAAAATTCAAACAACATTCTAACCATTAATTCCTTATACATTATTGGCTACTACGTTTTAAACTAAAGCTGGATTCACCTATGGTTTCGGAACAAAATGAAACAATTTTAGTTTTTTGAGAGTTTGTTCTGAAACGATTCACCCACTTCGAACAATTGTTCTGGAAAACAAGGCTACCATATGAAATATGTATATAAATGACGTATGAGTTTGACAATTCTATCAATTTTCTATCAAATTTGCTTAAAAAATTATAAAATATCTGGCAGCACTGTTCAATTGTTTGGGAACAAAAATTAAAATTAAACCAATTCAAGCTGAAATTGTTCCGAACAAAATTTACTCTCTTCCTCTCTCTCTCTCTGTCTCTCAAAAATAGAAACGTCAAAATCCATATAAAAAAAATTGTTACGAAACAAAAATTTTGTTCCGAAACCATGAGTGAATCCAGCTTATTAGTATAAAAGCAAAGAAATCGCAAGGCTTTCCTGACTTTTATTTTTCATCGAGCTATTTTCTAAACTCCAAAAAACAAGAATCCATAGCCTTATCAACAGTGTGTTCCACACTTTTAAGGTTATATTTTAAGCCTAAGACAGCTTCAAAATGTTTTCTTCTTTTTCTTGAATAGCTGACGCTTAGTTGGCAACCTTTGGCATAGTGGTCTTCGAGTCGTTCCGGAACGTAGATCCAATTGCCATAATTAGCATAAATTTTAGTATGGTGAGATGACTATTTCATTTGCTTTGGTTTCATTATAAATGGAACTCTTGATTTCAAAACAAAATATGTCAGGAGAATTGATATGTTAGGTCTGACTAATAGAAAGAAAGCCACTTTTGGGTCACACGGTAATGACGATATAAGCAAAAAACAAACTACAAATAATATGAACAATAGAGTTCATTAGCGAATTTAAAAACTGTTTAAATCATATCGAATTCATTCACCTCGTGCGAACGTTTTATGAAATTTTTATCACAAAGACAATCAAGATCTGCAAGTAATTTCATTTGAGGAAATCTTTTCAATCCATAACAGTAAATAAATAAATATTTAATAAGAATAAATTGTAATTTGCACAAAATGCATCAAGGTAGGCCTTAATCAAGCTGCATCATTGCCCTATCGATTTGTGTACACTATCTGAACTGAGCTATTTCTTTAACCTCGCATTCAATCTCTACTTTAAGCGACAAGCACGTTGTAGCTGATATCGAAAGTATAAATTGTGATATTAATGGAAGCAATTCAATTAAAATGGCCAAGACTGATTAATAACGGCAGACCATAAGGAATTTTCTAATCTGTATGGCCTTTGCATCTTTAGATTACCAATTTTTTCGATCTCTGCAGGATTACGGCCTAGTTTCTCACACCACTTATGTTATGTGTGTTAATTTTATACGAGTGGCGGGACCTACAGTTTAAAGTCGACTATGAGCGACAGATTTTTTGAGATACTTTTCATGGCAATTTTATTTACTCTCAGAGTTTTTGCCAGAAATCTGAGTGAGGAAGTCGCCGAAGAAATATTTTTTTTTCATATTTCGTTTTTTGATGTCTGACCGGGGATTCGAACTCTGGCCTTTCGTCTAATAAGCCTACACACTACCTAATAGACTATGGCGACTACAAAACTCTCTTAGTGGTATAATTTGAAATTCTGTACGCAGAAGTTCTATATGTAAGACAATAGCGGCTTTGTTATCGATAAAATTAGAATACATTTT
The DNA here is from genome assembly GCA_005959815.1 of Sarcophaga bullata. NCBI lineage: Eukaryota > Metazoa > Arthropoda > Insecta > Diptera > Sarcophagidae > Sarcophaga > Sarcophaga bullata. Next base: position 6,447 of record QOCX01001884.1, on the reverse strand, counting down.
CTATAAGAGTTTCTACCGAGTATAAGAAAATAAAAGTTCCATACAAATGCTCTTTATATAATATGTTTTACGTCTAAGTGCCTGAAAAGTCAATTTATTTGGAAAAAAATTTTTTTCTTTTATTTTTAGGTAAGCGGTACTAGTTATCAAATATCTTTTATAAACAAAACTTAATGGATTTAACGGAGTAAGTAATTATCTTTGATTAACGAATATAAAACAATACAAAATACTATCATAGAACATTATCTTTTCTACGTAGTACAAAACTAATTACTTAACTTTAATAAAAATTAAAAAAGAAAATTCTTAGAAATCGAAAGAAAGTTCTTTGGAAATAATAATCGATGACAATACAGGGTAAATGGAAAATACTGAGAATCTAAAAAAAAAACGGAAAATAAAGTAAAAAAAAAATTTTATTATAACATAACGGTAAAAATGAATAAAAAGTTTAAAAAGATTATAAACAATTTAATTTCAATATAGTTTATCTAACTATGGTATATATAAACGCTATATTATTAACTAATTTTCAACCTGTTGTGCTAGTCAATATTATCAATAAGCATTCCTCAATGGATTGCTTGCCTGTTGATAATTTAATTGACTAAACTGAACTCAAACAAAAGGGAGGCACTTATCAAATCAAATGCAATGGAAGAAAAAAATCAACCAAAACAATAATTTATTATTTATTATTATATTGTTTGTGAAGTATTTTTAACTAACAAATGTGAATTTTACAGAAATAGAAAGTCATTTCCAGTCTGGTTTAGAAACGAAACAGAACGTTTATTAATAGAATTTAAGGATAAAGAAATGCGTCATATTTCAAGAGTAAAGGACAGCAAATAAATTTTGTATTGAACAAAAGAAAAAAAAAAAAAAAACAATGCTTAAAAATAATACAATATATTTCCAAGATAATATATTTTGATAAAAAAAAAATAAAACAAAGCATAGCATAGAACAAATGCACAAATTTGCGTGTGTTGATTTTTAACTTTAAAATTTTATTTTACTGCTGAAAGCTTTTGTTTAGAATTTATATTTGGACTTGTGCCAATCTAAAGAAATCAATATTTATTTACTATAATACAGTAGTTTATAGAAATATTTTTTATTTAATCACTTTTTGTAAAGCAGAATTTTTCTTTTGCAGTCAATTTTTTTTTGTATTTTTTTTCTGTTATCGATAGCACTCATTGTAATTGCAATAGAGTTTGAAAGCATTGGTTGTGATTTTTTCAATATTAAAATTAAATTTCATTCTGTTGGAAGATAACAATTTGTTGAAAATATTTTATTAAGCAATATTTTTCAACAGCAATGTAAACAACTAATCGGTTTTTAAATGAGCAAGAACATCTAAAATAGTATTAATAGAAAATAAATCAATAAAAATCCATTTGGTGCGAATATTTTGTCCCATAAATTTCACAAAAACACAACATAAGTGATATTTGAAGCTAGGTCGTAACCCTGGTTGAAGGGTTTTAACGACTAATTATGTATGTATGTAAGTTTTATTTCCTTCCCTTATTCAACTTCTTGTTATCTAGTATGTGAGCCAAATACACAATCGTGTAATTTGGAGAGCACCATGATCTACTTCGGTTTAAAACCCCAGATCGGTGTAATGGCTCTTTAACATCCTAATCCGATTCATACTTATGTATGAAAACTGTTAATTGTTAAGGCCCTAATAGCTATTTTATACTCGCTAGCTATTAATCTGATAGCTTTTAAGGTTAGATTATACAAATGTGATCCGGTGAAGCATAAAGTTATCCTTTTATTCTACAATAGTAAGGTTAGTAGGTTATAACTTTCGATAGCAACACTCTTTAAAGACTTTTCAGTGTCAATCTATAATGACTTCTCACCTATGGACTCACTCCAAAATGCATAATCATTGAATTGATGGCTCCCTTTAGCATTAACGCTCACTTCTACTCTATTGTTCACTTATAATAATGAAAAATAATTTATCAGCCCGTTAAAATCCTCCCTTTCGTTAACGGCAAGTTGTAATAGTGGTTCTAAATCAACAAGTGTGCCACAATTCTCTTGTACTCTTTTGATAGGTAGGCCATATGCACCTAACTGTGGTCAGTGCACATGGTACAAATTACATAAATTTTTGATTCGACTAGCAACTATGCTTCAGAAGCATGGTCAAAATAACGAAACGGCTAACAATTTTTTTTCGATTAATTCTTTACAGGCAGAAGAATCTGGGGCCAGACAGGTCAGATGTAGTTTCCTCAGAAGGCAATATTGGGATTTTATGAAAATTTCCACATTAAAAGAATGAAAAAACATTATCTTCACGCTATTGCACAAAAGGAGGCATTATTAGAGTTTTTACAGAAGAGACGATAGCTGGTATTCGAATTCTTACGAATTGCCTAGCAGTTCTTACCCATAAATGGTGTTCATAATCCTAATTAATAATCCTAATTAATAAGGTAGGAATTAATTATCCTAATTATCCTAATTAATAAGGTAGAAGACATTCTATTCCTACCTTTATATGATGAATAGTCACGGGATCGTTGGTTAATTAAAATATGTATATATGTAACTGGTAACAATTGTTATATCATTTGGCCATGTGTGCATGCATATTTTCACATCTATACATACATAATGTACATAATTGGTCATTACAACCTTTCAGTCAAGTTTACGACCTATCTCCTCACACCATTCATGTTGTGTGTGTTAATTTTTTTCCGTAAGAGATGAGACCTACAGTTTAAAGTCGACTCCGAATGATAAATTTCTGAGAAACTTTTCATTGCAAATTTATTATTATCAGAGTTCTTGCCAGAAATCTGCTAAGGAGACACAAGCAGATTTGAATCGTGGCTTCACGTCTTATAAGTCAACAACTATATACTAGAATACCACGACTAGTGTCTATAGTTAATCAACTATTTTAATCAGAATTGATGGTATTTGGACGAGTATTTGTAACTGCCGTCGTGATGCTTAGGCGTGAGAACTAAGTTTACTGTATCAAGACGTTGTCAGTAAACAAAATGACGTTCCTCCACTGAAACTACATATATAGATAGCTTAGCTTAATCGTAATTTGTGGTTAGTTCATTAGAATTTCATATGGTTTGAGCCTTACAAAAACTGTGTTCATTCCTGTTATTTCGATGACTATGAAATTTTTATTGAAATACGCATAGCACTTAATTAAGATGTCATTAATACTACTCGGTTAGCTTCCAGTATTCACTGCAGTGATATTATGTCCAATTGCCTATTTCTGTCATTTAATTACTTTTTGAGTTTAAGAGGTAAAACAATAGGGTGACTTGTTGACCCAAGAAATATGTTTTTACTGATCTCTTTGTTGTCTTACCTAATCTAACGGCAAGAATCCGTTTACACGTGAATGAAATTTTTTAAGTCGTCTTATAAGTTAAAAAAACTTAAATCGTATTAATTCTGTAATCCCTAGTAATACCAGCCTAAGTCGACTTAGTTTTTTTTTGAGTTGGCAATGCTTTGTTGGAACAAAATTCTGCTCCTAATGGCCAAATCCATTCCTCATACAAATCAAATACATATGGAGCATAGGTAGGACTAAAAGTGTGGTACGTAAGAAGCACTTTCTAGTTGACATAATCAACTAGGAATGCGTTTTATTATGCTTGATATTATCTTATTGCATCTTATATATTGTTTAGAAATGCTAGAGGTCTTTGAAAGCTATAGTAACATACATACATATGTACATACATATTTACTTCAGTTCCATGCAAGCATGAATATTTTCTCTGCGAGAAGAATGTCAAGTGAAAGGAGTAAATACATTATTATGACACTTTAAAGTTCGGAAAATTTAAAAATCCAGGAATATAAGAAATCGTCCGTGGATCCAGCGGTGCAGAGTGTACGCCGCTGCCGGGGGGCAGGGAGTTGTATCGAGGGCGAAGCGTTACATTTCCAAGTAATTCAAATACAATTCGCGCGGACTTTTGTTAATGAAGTAAAACGTTTCTTTTTGTTTAACTTTAATTTCCATGATACCATGAATCACCTAATTTATTGGGTACAATTGCCTTTCATGTATTTATTCAAATATTTCCTCTCGAGTCTTGATAAGGAAATTAATTTCTCTAAAACGAAAACAAAGACAAAAGACAAGTTTAACAAATACAAAAACACGTTTTTCGTATTTATATTACTCCCCCAAGAGTTTGCCCCATAAAAGGAACAACAAATTTATAAAACCACTAGTGAGGGTGCTTAAGGTGGTGGAAAAAACATAATCAACTAAAAATCCAATATCAGCTCTGATACATCTTGACATGCTAGAGTATTCAAACAACTAATTAAACAATAACACAACAAAAGAAAAAATTAATAAATAAAAAATAAAAATCAAAGCCGACATTGTGTCATACAATAAAGAGCAGCAAAATAGAAAGTGGATGTGGAGATGAGAAGTGTAAACAAGATCGGTTATTGATTAAAACAAAAATAAAAAATGAAAGAGTCACAATTATATACAAACAACACAGCAGCGTATTAAGCATTAACAAACTATTTACAAGATTTGCTTGTTTATCTTTAATCACTTTAATTTAATTTAAAAATCTCACATTATAAATAAACGTCATTTGATTGTGATTTAAGCAGACACAGTGGCGTTAACGCCTACCAAATCAATTGTAGGTGGCTAGAAAGTGTAAAAAACTATTAAACAATAAACAGCCCAATTTATTATTGATGAGGCCCAATGAAGAAACTCATAGCAACTGCTGTCCCTCCCTATCAATTGTTATTTGTATATTTGGCCCATAAACCTTTACTACACAGCCACTAACGTTCTGACTCATTTATGCTTTATGACCATAGTAGTCACCGGTAACAAAATTTGATTAATATTTAATTAAATTAAGTTATTTTGTATTTGTTTGGTTTGTGTCATAAATTTTGTTAATTATCGTAAAACTTTTGTCTTCCATTCCATTAATATTGGCACATAGTATTCCTGTTACATATTTCGCTTTTTACCTGCTTTTAGGGTAAATTCCGATGTTGCTCGATTCCACCATAAACTCTTTTCACGTTTCACAAAAATGTAATAGTTATCGGTTTGAAAAACTTCCATTTTCGTTGTAAAATAATAATTTCGTAATTTTTATGTTTTGCAATTCTTTTTTTTATTTAATAATTAATCACTATTTTTTGTTTTTTCTTTAATAAATAAACTATAATTTTCGCATTATTTTTATTATTGCTCTTTCAACTTTCTTATTACACCTTTACACAGCGAATGACATTTCACGAATAATGGAAAAAACACAAAAGTTCTCAGAAAAACATTATACAATGAGTACAGCTTCAGGTAGTTGCCAGATGTATGGAAATTGTAGAAAATTATTAATAGGGGATTTTAGAGATTAATTGTGTTTGTCAAAAATATTTTCATTTCATGTGTGGTGCATGTTAATAAAACTTCCTTTATTTTATAAATTGAAGTTGGAAAGAGCATTTTCCATATACTATACAAAACGGAAATATTCGCGAAATCTTAAATCAGTCTTCCAACCGGGACTTCTTCTTGTTGGAGCTAAATCTATCAATTTAGTTGTTTATTCAGTCTGTTTGGTTAAATAACTATGGACTATAATAGATAATAACGTAGGTTCGCTAATTGGACCCTGGAGTAGTTGTAAATTCGCCCTAATTTTCGGTTATGTCAAAAACAATAATATATCAGAACGTGCAGGTCAGAAAATATCCCGCGTACGTTCGCGTTATAAAAACATTAACTTACACCACATTTGCTATCCATATAATCAAAAAAAAGATTATAAATTGAAGTGCAGATCATATTATTACCATAGCGAGCACTCAATCCAACGAGGTTATCAATCATTTTCAAGTATTTCATTATACTCAGAAACTATTAGAGACTGTCTCAATTAGGCCATCTAGGCTTATGGCATCTTATAGGCTTATGGCGTCGTATATCGCCCTCAGACTCTGAAGTTAATTCTTAACGAAAATGACAGAAGAATTCGCATTAGAAGAAATAAGTCGGTGACGGCTTCAAGTGTATACATCACAGTAAATCTATCTGTATATCGCTGCATTTGAAATCCTGTCTTTACGAAATTCAGAGTCCCTAACTATTGTAAAAATGGATCTTACAAACGGTATTGAAGTTTTCCAGTTAGTCCTCAAGTACAAAAAGAAGAATCTATGAAAACTGCTTAGAAAAGTGTTAGTATTTCGAAGAACTTATTTATCGAAAAATATTGGCTAAGCTCTAGTATAAAATTTCCCAAAGTAATCATCATTTAATTCTAATGTGAACAATATAAAACAGTTGTTTAAAAAATTACTTATTCTAACGGTAAACTTACTTACTGGCATCTCATTTAAATTGTAATAGACTAAAGAGAATTTCAC
>QOCX01001883.1:0-25994 GCA_005959815.1 Sarcophaga bullata | reverse complement strand
GCATATGAAGACGAAAGATATTATTTCGGAATTTCTGTATTTCGTGGGAAAACTGAAGATTTAAGTTGGACCATAAACAGCGGCAATTGTGTAAAGAAAAAATGTTAGCGAACGATGAAAACTGTATTTGTATATCAGAACACTGTCAACAAATCCAGTGAATGAAACAACCAGATATGATTGTAGTAGTTCATGCATTATCAAAAGCAAATACGAAGAGAGTTTACAGGGATTTACTGATCAAACATCTACAGCCTTCAAAATTAAATGTTAATACCAAGAAAGTCAAAGATGTTTAGTTAGCCTCTTATGTTTAACACTCATTACGTTGATATTGATGTCATGACTGGGCATTGCAATATAGGCGTCCATGTCAGACGCATGGGTCTTGGACACATTATCTGTGATTCAATGCCTTTGTTGCACTCAGTTTTATTGCCAACATGTCTAATGGCAACCACTTATTTTACTTAAACTATGCATTACTTTTGTAGCTCACTGTATCGTTATTTGTAGAAATATTTGCATGAGTTTCTATTTTTCGTTTTCTATGTTTTTATTTACCCTCTTCTTTATTGGTTGTAGTGGGTGCCTTATTCTCATATCATTAGGTTATGAACCTACGGGTTGTTGTTGATAATGAGCTGAAATCCACTGGCACAGAGCTATATGCCGTCTAACCCCTTCATATAGAGCCGCAAAACAACACACTAAGCCCTTGAGATCTTCACAAGGCATGTAAAAAAAAAACTACGGAAAAAATAGGATATGGCAACATGTAAATTTAAATCAAAAAGATATTTTAATTTAGGCGGGCAAAAAGGGTTCATTATCAACGTGCAGCGTGTGCCTTCCGATGATGATGAATAGACAGACGCACACCAAGATACAAGCAAGCAAACGTATTTGAAAAACATAAAAATTCAAATGAAAAATTTTTTTGATTTACGATTTAATTTTATGCGTTGGTATGTATGCCATCACACAACATACAATACATGTATGTGTAGGTATGTGTAGCTGGTGGGTTTTTATACTCACATGGATATTTTTAATTTATGTGAAGATGAACTTGCCTCAAACACACACAAACATCATTTCCAAATCACACAAAAAAAGTAGCAGCAAACAACAACAACAACAGGATACGAAGGAGAATAAATTAAAAGAAACACACACACACACAACACATACACACAACCAAATAAATGAGATACAAAACAAGCATTTGACATGTTGGCAGATGTGGCTGACGTTGAATTTCTTTTTTTTTTTTTTTTTTTTTTTAATTAAATTTTCATACAACTTCAGCAGGAGAGAACATGATGTTGGCAGGAGTTTTTCATTTAAAATTTTCTTCTTCTTTATTTTTTTTTTGCTTTCTTTTTTTATTTTCAATTAAATCAATCTGTATTTGATGTCTTAAGACACAATATTTGCTTTTCCTTAAGAAGCATTTGTGTTTTTTTTCTCCCATATTCCTCTTAGAAAGCTTGTTGTGTACTCGAAAATCATCAGTTTTTTAGGATTTATGCATACTTTGTTGTAAAATTAAATCCTGTGGGATATAAAATATGAGAATAGTACATCAAATACGTTATGTATGCTCCTAAAAAGCGTGTACAGTTCCTTTGAGTGTTGTAATTAAACTTTTCTAATTTTCTGCTTATAGTCTCTGCTATAGTCTCAGGGTATATGCGCGTGACAGTGTGGTGTGTATGTGTTTGTGTACATCTTTATAATTAGCTGCTCGCATTGTTTACATAACACTCAGTCGTATGTATGTGGCACTCTGTGTGGTACTTTCTAAGTCATAAATTAAGTGCCATCAGAAATATTTGTTATAGTTTTACTCAAATCTACTGAAAAACATTGCCCTCCCTCTCTTTCTCTCTCTCTCTCTCTCTCTCTCTCTCTTCTCTCCCTCTACCTCAACGGAAAAGTTGTATAATGTTCCACTAGAATATGACAAAATGCATATGCTTTCTAGCACTTATTTTGCTCTTCATATTTCTATGTCAATATAATGCAACGAGGGTTCCAGCAAAAGCAACAAACGTCAATTGCGTTCATCAAAAATGGCACAAATCTTTCCCCCAGGGTTTCGAATTTTATACTGAATTTCCCTTAGTACTCTCCACTAAATTTTTAAAAGCCAGTTCTCCGTATAGAAAATGAAAAGGTATGCTGCCTTGCACACTATTAAAGTTAACGTAGCGTTTGTAAGCAATTAGTCTTCCAAGAGAAGGACTTTCGAAACTTTGACAGTTGCTAACAGGCCTCTTCTACAGACTTCATCTGCCAAACTTAGTTGTCATTTATTCAGGTTGTCTTATCAAAATCACTGTAGGACAGATGCAACATTCAACAACACAGTGATCATCGAGAAATCAATCTCAACGGTAAGGCCCGTTTCTGGATGAAAGGATGCATGAACAAACAAAAATTTATAAATTTCCACGAGCATCAATGCAATTCAATCAATAACTCACTGTTTGGTTTGAGGCTTTAGGTCACGTCATCGCTTCATACTTCTTTGAAAACGATTTGGGCGTGGTTGCTATTGTCAACGGCGAGTACTGCAGTAGAGGATCACGTACTTCTTTTGGCCTATAATTTGGATGATTTTGGACACCAACGACATGTTGTTTCAATAGGATGGCGTACATGCACACAGCTTGTGCCACATGGGATATTCTGCGCGAGAGATTTGATGGCATGATCATCTCGATTGCAGATAATGTGTACTGGCAACAGAGATCGAAGGATTTTTCACAGTTTCGTTCAGTCCTGCTATATGCAGTCAAGTCACAAACCACAACGCTGCTCAAAGACAGTATAACCCATATCATCGATCAAGTTTCGTCTGATTTATGTGCCCAACTCATGGAAAATTTGATCGTTTTCGAAATCTTTCTACTTAAGCTCGTAAAATCAACAACCCATACATACATACATAATTGATCATTACAACCACCCTTCAGTCAAGATTACAACTAGTTTCTCATGCAAAAGGTAAAGTGAACATACACAAAACTTATGTTCAGTGTATAGCGCATCTTTTGAGACCCCAAGGCCTACAAGGCATTACTACTTGGTAAGCTTTTTGCATTATCTCAATCATTGATTCCCCAGTTTTCTTTATCTATCTCTCTCTCTCTCTCCTATTTTAAGCCATTTTAACGTTGTAATGCATAGAGGCCAACCAGTTAACAACCTTCAGCACTGTCCACAATGATGTTAAGTGGCAGGCATACAAAATTAGGCATTACAACTTTTCAACCAGGATTACAACCTAACTTCTCACATCACTTCTGTTGCGTGTGTTAATTTATACATGAGTGGTGAGATCTACAAGCTTGAAATCGACTCCGAAAGATAGAATTTGAGAAACTTGTCATGGTAATTCTCTCTCTCTCTCTCTCAGAGTTTTTGCCAAAAATTTCCTGAAAGGAAGTAGCCGAAGAATATTTTTCGTATTTGTGCTTTTTGGTTTGATGGAGATGTCTGACCTGGTGTTTGAACCGAGGCCTTACGTCTAATAAGCCAACACACTATCTACTAGACTACGGCAGCTCTAGAGTGGAGTATGTTCCAGTAAACTAAAGAAGAATCATTTCCAAAGTTGCACATTTTTACGTAGTACTTGCGTGTCCTGCAGGTCAAGTGTTGGTCGTCCTATTGGTAAAGTGTCTGGCATATACCTTTCAGAGATGAATCCTTCTGTAGCCGCACTATTAGTATGACGAACTATAATCGACTATATGCGGCGACTTTATGACGTTAAGTAAGTTATCCGCAAACGCACCAACCTTCAAAGTAAATGTAAATTTCCCTCTACAAAGGATTCCAAAGAATATTTTTTATAAAATAGACCTAAAAGAAGCTGGGTGGATAATAACTAACTGACTGCCACTAATACTGACGCTATAAGCTCTTGTATCATTGCAATTATTAGTGCGGTAGACCATTGACCTCACCAAAACAACATTTCGGCTTAAAATATAAAAAATAAGTGTTGATTTAGTGTTCGTTATAGAAAGGGTTCAAAGTATACCTAAGCTTGTGTATTCAATTTCGGTGTTGAGCTTATAAGTCCTCATATCTAGAGCTTTACTTATGTATGTCTGCGCATCACTATGTGGTATCCTATATTTTGATGAATTTTATTGTTGCTTTTGTGTTTTCCTATTCGAATTAGTTTCTCATAAATTTAAATCACATAAGCCCTCGTAGTTTTTTTAGTTTTCCTTACCACACTCCCCCTTGTATTTCATATAAAATGTTCATCTTTGTTAAACGATAACTGTCAGCAAATGCAAAAAGTATGTTCTGGCTTTGGTTTCTTTTCTTCTTTTTCTTCTTCTTCTTCTTTTTCTTCTTCTTCTTCTTCTACTTCTTCTTCTTCTGAGCGTAGTTTGTTTGGCTTTTTATGCTCTTCTAAATGTTGTTGTCTGTCTGTTCTATTTCGGAATTTCTTTGTATTTTTTTTTTTTTTGTTGTTTTTCTTTGATTTTTTTGTTCTCATTTTGTGTATGTGTTGTCTGGCTGCATTAGTAAATCCCGGTTAAATTTATTCCCTAATATGCCATAACAGGTGTTGAAAATAATTTTTAAGTGCATAGTCATGTGCGCGAATCCATCGGTTAAAGGAGCAAGAGTTGCATTATTGAAAAAGAGTTGACAAAAGTCTTTAGGATATGAATAGGAGCAGTGGGGGGTAGGGGGTATGATGAGGGTAACTGATTTCAAACTGATGTTCATTTACCTTTTCACCAGGACAATGTTGTTTATGTTTATCCATGCTAATATAAAGAAGGCCAAACGTTTATACTATACTCATGGCTTTGTAACGAGCGCATAATTACCCAATTAAACTGAAATTACGTTGCGTGCTCAGACACATATTAAAAATATTTTTCATTTAGAAAAAAGGACTTCATTTGACTTGAAATTGGAATGAAAGTTTTGAAAATCAGAAAAAAAAAGAAGAAAACTCAGAACCAAAAAATAATTTTGATTATTAAAAAATATTTCTTTCTCATCAAACAAATATTGATTTGACTCTTTATCAAATTATTCTTTATTTTTTTTGGATTGAATTGTTCACTTTTAGAGAAATAAATTGAAAAAAAGCAAACATCATGGCGCCTGTTAGTGCACTTCTCTATTGGCATTGCCTATCTGTGCCGTATGAATTGTGCATCAATCATTTTGATTTTTATTTGAGCAAAGGAAAGCTTTTTTTTCTTTTTTGGTAAGCATTTCAATTTTGACCAAAAAAAAACCAAATTCTAGCTACTCTTTGTTTTAGCCAAAAATATATTTTTTCTTATTCTATTAGCCAATGTGAGTTTGTATCGACCTTTCGAGGGTGTCATTCTCGATTTGATTTTTTTTTCATGGGCATCTCAAGTGCACGACGAAATATTAATAAAAAGTATCCCCCTCCCTAACCAAAAATTTCAATTTTTTGGTAATTTTTTTCAAAGAAAAGGGAGAGAGTCAGTGAAGGAACCAGAATATTTCTAATATAAGGAACAGAAAAAATCGTTTAGCAAGGAAGAAATGGAAAAATTGCAGCAGAAGACTTTGAAAACCTTTACTATACAATGGCCATGACAATCAGAGTCTTTGAAGTATATTCGGCCAAGAGATTGACAGTCAGTTTGATCAGCAGATTGCAGGATGCTCTTAATAAAATAAAATTGAATTAAAATTTTGTCATACAGGTTGTCATAAAAGTGTAGAGTCTTTTGTTATGAGAAAGCAATTGAACCACGTTACACAAACACTTTGGAAACAATTTTATACGTTTACACTACTCCTACCTTCTCCAGGAAATGTCACTGAAGAGCGGTTCAATGTAGATCATAACATGCATAGCAAATCAATAAAAACTGAAAATTTAAGGTACCGACTAGCTGAGTCACATAAATTTACAAACAAAAGCAAGGAGCAAGATCACACGAATACGTACCTTCTTAATCACAGTTTCTTGTAGATTTTAAGCTGACAGAACCTTAAGCCGTCCCTATTCCTATGAAAACAATGTTGGCCGGGTCATCACTGTCAGTGGCAAGTTAGGTTGAATTGAATAATTTAATCAACAACTACGAATCATTTCAACAGGACTTCACTACATGCCTTACTAAGCATGCCACTTTGGATATTCTCTACCAGCAAAATAGGCCTGAATTGAATGATCTGGATGGGCAAGGATGCGTGTGGCCAAGGATGCGTGTTTTTAATAAGACGAGGCTACATTTCAAACAACTAATGCCATATTGGGTATTCTGCATGAATAATTTCAAAGCATGTCCGGGTCACACGCTTATTTTGAACCGATTTCTTAAGTCGCAACTGTATTGTAAACCATAAACCACAGTCATGTCCTTACAAAGCCAAACAATAATCCATGTATCGTTCAAATTCAACCTGATGTCTGAGCCAGAGTCAGGAAAATTGAAAAACTGTAGTGGACATTTTAACAATGTTATGGGCCACACATAATGAAGGAATAAAAAATTTCAAATGATAACTCACACACATTTTTTCCTATTAAAATTTAAAGATAGGAAACTCTTAATTAAAGACCCAATAATTTGGTTTTTTGCTATTCCTGAAAGGACCTAAAGACTTAAATGCTTAAAAACTACCAATTAATATCCTTTAATTCTAATACATCGGGACAGCTTTTTTTATTACTAATACTTCCTCCTTCCTAACAATTCCTCTATAGCCTTAGCTTCGTTAGCCCTCTTTATGGTATGGCAATGTTGTGGTTTCTCATGATAAAAACGACCTTTTCCTTGCATGTGATGAGGCCTTCTTCTTAACTTTCGAACACTGCTTGTAACAGTACTTTCCATATCCACTCTCGCAGACATAGTGTTGAACTTTTTGCAGACAATTACTCGTAAATTGGTACGCCGCGTGAATCCCCCCAAAACCGTGATGGGCGGTTGTAGTTGGAATTGTCTTCTCATTCGTTTGCATGATTCCTTGAATCCAGTCCATAAATGATTCCGAGCATGTCCTTTCATACTCGTTGGTGTAGACTTAACAATACATGTCAATCCTGCATAGAAACATTGCATGGAACTTACTGTTCAAGCAGTATTGCCATCATCTCTATTCTCCTGTTTTGCGCACAACATTTTCTGTAAAAAAATTTGCGCCGAATATGTGATCCCGAGCACTTTATAAGAGAATGGTGTGTCATTAGCGATGTCAATTGCATCCACTAATGCCTTCCCATGACATCAAGATCAAATTTGTAGGAATCCAACTTCTACGAGAAGCATATACAGTTCGGCTGCACAGTAGATTGTTACAGAAATGAGTTAACTTTCCTAGCAAAAAAAAGGCATGTAATTTACCCAGCGATTATTAGCTTTTGTTCACTGTACAGCCTGAGAAAGTCGCGTTGTACGCTCTTGTAGGGTATTGTGTCAGGCTTATTAGACGGAGGCCGTAGTTGAAACGCGCACGGTCAGACATCTCGAGAATGAAAAAATATTTTTGCCGCCTGTTTTCTCCTTCAAGACTTCCTCTCAGCGATCTCTGGCAAAAACTCTACGTCTAAATTTGCCATCAAACGTTTCTTCTCAAAATCTATTCGTGTCGGAGTCGACTTAAATCGGTAGGCCAGGCCACTCATGGTATAGGAAGTTACATACCTTAACAGTAAGTGGTGTGCGAAGCCAATTCATAGCCTGGGACTGAAGATTGGTACATACAAATATCATATGTGTGTATGTAGTATTATGTCTACTGAATCGTAATTCGAAAAGGAAATTGGACAGTTTAATGTTGCTAAAATTCGCTACCTGATTCTACAAGTGTGCTTACAGTTTGTCGCCACGTTTAATTTAAAGTTTTTTGTAGGGATCTTTTAGGAATTTTCTTTCTAATCCAGCGAATTATGGAATCCTTTCTGTAGGCAATTTGGTGGAAAAATATTGTTATGTGGATTTAAAAATATGATTCTCCATAAAGTCATGAAAAACAAACAAGTTCTGTTTTTCATCTTGCCTTCTTGTTCTTCCGTCGTCTTTTTTTTTTTTTTTGTCTATAACCTTTTCGCCAAAAAACACTTGTATAAGAATTAACAACTAAAAACAACACAAACAACAAAACACCAAAACAATAAGAGAAAAGTTAATTTTTGGTTTTAAAACAAACTTTCGAGACTTTAAAATAAAAAAAAAAAAAAAAAATTTTTTTTTTGAAAAAAAAAAAACCAAACTTCTGGGCCTAATTTTATAGCATGCAAAATTCAGGCAAAAAGTGTTGTGCAACAATATCACGAAAATTTCCGATGAGTAATCGTAACTAGTATACCACAGTGTGTGTGAATGTACGAGAGAGAGAGAGAGAGAGCTCTACCATACATAGAAAAAAACAAAAGAATTTATTAGGTTATGGCAACTTCTTGAAAAGCAGTTTGGCGGTCAAAGTTTGGAGTTTTTCTCTCTCTTTCAAAGAATTTAATTTTTTTTTCTCTTTTTTGTGTTTTTTTTTTTGTTTAGGATTTTATTTGATTTTATTAACGAAAGTACCAAGCAACAGTACAGAGTGACAAGAACCAAAGAACAAAGAACAAAAACAATAAACTGTAACGAAACATTGGCGAAAACATGATAAAAACTAGAGAAGCAAAGAACAACTTAGAAAGATAAGTCGAGACTAACAAGAGAGGAACAAGGCATCATGGAAAGGAACAAAGTGTTTGAAAAATTCAAAACAAAGTTTCACAAAACTTAAGTTTTGCAAAGTTAAAGCGTGTTTTGAATCCAACAACAACAACAACAACAACAAACTCTCTAATAGACATCTTAGCTGACGTCACAATTAAAACGTCAACGTTAACGTTGGCGACACAGCCAACATTGCCTGCTGCCTTGCTGCCTGTCTGCGTTTTATACGTTGTTTTAACACTTTAACAAATGAATGAATGAATGAAATAGAATAGAATGGAATTGGAATAGAATGGAGGGAATGAATGAATGAATAAAACTTAAGATTTTCTAAAGTTTTTCTTAACAAAAGAAAACATAAGCTAAACTTTCTTTTAATTTTTGTATGCGAATTGAAACACAAAAAAAAATTTTTTTTTTTGTTCTTCTATGACTGACTGACTGGGTTAACAAGCAAAACTTGTGAAAAAACAACAACACAATAACTTTTTAATAATAAAACCTTAGATAATTAAACAAACAAATATTCAAGTAAGGTCATATTAAATTTAGAAACGAAATTTTGTATTGGAAAATTTTACCTAGATTTCTGTTTTCTTCTTCTGCAAATGGGTAAAATAATGACAAGAAGTAAATCGTTTAGTTACCAGTAAAATAAAGCTTTTGTAATAAAAAAAAACAAAATCATAAAAAACAATACATTTTAAATACATTTAATCCCTTTACGCCCTTTCTTTTTGAAAAAAAATTTTCATAAATATGCTTTTAATATGCTCGCTTAGAAAAATTGGGCTATGCATTATGCTTTTGTTATTTGAAATAATTTTTTCAAAGTGTCCTCTGTATGAGCGAGCGAGTGATAAATTGTTTATTTTAAATGTAATTCCCATTAATATGGTTTTTAAAAGGAATTTCTTTTTGTTTCTGCAAATAGAAATAATTTTGAGCAATAAATCTATAGCCGATAAGGTCTCATAGTGATACCTACATAACCAATGTAAGTGAAAGCATAAATATTACCACAAGGCTAATTAGCAGGACTCAAGATTGAAATAATTTCAATTAAATTTGGTAACAAAATCCATTTCGATTATATGGGCGAAACATCGATATACCAAATGAAAGTATGGAAGAAAAAAAATATTTCTTCTATCACTTCCTTTCAGAGTCAAATTTCTGGCAAAAACTCTCTAAGAGAGAAATAAATTTTCATGAAAATTTCTCAGGAAGCATAATTTTTAAAAATGACAATGAAATTGACGTTGGATGGAATTAATTGGGATGACATGTAGTTTCAGCAAAGATGTCAGCAAGAACTTGCCATACCCGCTCTTGCAAATCGATTTATTGCAGCAAACGATTTCCACGTAGAAATTTTCTGAAGCAAATCTAATGTCAACTGAACACCAAAATTCATGTGATTTAAGGACCTGTTCTGTCTTTTTCTTTGTGGAGTTGTGTAAATTTCAGTTTTAAGACAATAAATTGGAACAATTTTTGGAGTTCAGAATCCGTAGAATCCCTCACGCCATTGGTAAGTTATTTTCAGCCAACTCTTCTGAAAAAATCATGGAAAAAATCATTAAAAGGCCTGTAAATGACCTCTTTAGAGTCTAGGACCGGCCTTTTGACGAATAATTTAAATTCCAAACTTTAATCGCAACATGTGTCCTTTACAATCTAATAAAAAAAATCAAAATCGGGTTTTTTTATTCTGAAATAAAAAAGTGCAAATTTTCAGATGGCACCTCAATAAGGGCACCATCCAAAAAGGTCATGCCTATATATTCCTCAAAGCTTTTCAAAAATTTTGAATCGCTTCTACAAATTGGATTTGCTTTGTGAGAATGATTTCGCGAAACTATTTCTTCAAGTTTTTGAAAAAACGAAATAATCTCTAGAGGTCTAAACAAAAGGACAGGCTGGATTAAGGGCTATAATTCGCTGTATTTTCCTGCTAAATTTTTTCTTTCGGCATTGCGATTTCCCTATTAAATCGAACACATAAATTTCATTAAGGTTAAGGAGAAACTTCTTTTTTGTTTATTTTGTATTTTTCAAAGCTTATTAACTCGATGCAATCAGTTTTGTAAGGGTTAAAGGCCGGGTCGTTTCTTTATTCTTTTATAGACTGCATTCATACATTAAACTGTCGCATGATATTTTTGGCTAACAAAACCACCATGGCCTTTTTGGACAGCGATTCGGTTTGAAAATCAGAATGTTTTGACTGATGTTTCGTGGTTAATGTACTTATTGCGTATCATCGTGTTGGTTCATGGATCACGAACACATACGACAAATGCACAACGAAATGGTCATACGATGAGCCTGCCATCGCATTGGTAAGCAAATAAGGCACTGTATCTTGAAGAAAGCTTTTCTAAAAATCTAGGGAATTCTTTAAAATTTGAAACCACCAGCTATCAGGGTGCATATATTAAACCTTAATGTTTTTTTAAGAAACGGCGGAGCTGTAGTTGAAATATCTTCTATTGTTTCTTTATTTTCTTCTTTGCTTCATTCAACAAGGTTTTGAAAGGTACATATCTGTCTTTGCTCAGAAACAACAGAACTTCAATGAACATGTATTGGATGTATGGCTAGAAACTTTTTGCTTGATGAAATCCATACACTTTTCATGATTATCATTGTTAATATGTTCCTCTCTGATGGACCATCTGGGTATTTACTAAAGTTTTTAAGATACTTTAAATCTTATAAATACGAATACCATGACGAAAATTGTTTGCTTTCTCCAGAAGTTTAGAATCAAGTTCCTCGGCCTATGTGTGTTCGAATCCATTAATCAGTACACTATTCAAGCTCGGAGAGGGATGGCCCCTAAAATAACTTTCATGCTTACTTTCGCGTAGACCGACAGCTCGTTTTTACAAATTTTTTGAGTGTAAAAGGCTCATTTGTGCATTCATAAAGTTTGGCGTATTACATGCATTTGCAGCCTCAAAGAAATTCAATACACCCCGCTTCCGTTGCTTCAGTTTGAATGATGTTACTTACTTACTTACTTACTTCACTGGATATTACAACCCTTTAGTCAGGATCCAACCAACCATGTTGTGTGCGTTAATTTTTTGTTCATGAGAGCCAGGTCCTACACTTTAAAGTCGACTCCGAACGACAGATTTTTGTAAAACTTTTCATGGCACGGTAAGCTGCTGACCAGAGTTTGGACCATGGCTTCACATCTAATAAACCATCACACTATCTACTAGACTATGGTGACTTTCAATGTTAACAAGAGTCAATTGACGAATGCTTGTTGCTAGCAATAGATTTGCTGTTTCATTTAAGTGATACGCAAATAAAGCCGTTACATATGTTCTTACCGATCCCCTGCCGTGTCGACAAAACATTAAAAATTATCGAAATCGACCGTCATTTGCAAAAATGTCAAAAAAATTTTTTGAACCAACTGCAGCAGGTATTTATTTGGAAGATTTGAGGATTTCACATAAAATTGAACTGGATTATGAGGCAATTGATACGCTTAAAGGAGGCAATAAATGTCGATCCTACTTACTTACTTACTTGATTGGCCATAACAAACCCGATTAACGGATTTCGGCCTGCCGCAACACATCCTTCCATGCGCCTCTGCTTCTTGCGCGCCTACGCCCTGTTGGTCACACCAATCTATGACAGGGTTTCCTCAATTTGGTCCTTCCAACGGATACAAGGTCGTCCTCTTTCGCCGACTTCCGCAGATCCCCGCATCAAATAACCATCTCACCGGGGCGTTCTCCTCCATTCGAACTATATAGCCGAGCCAGCGCAGCCGCTGGATATTAATACGCTGGCACAACGTCTATATCGTTGAGAAGCTCATACAGCTCACTGTTGTATCGGATATGGAAATCTTCGCCAACTCGCACTGGACCGAAGATACTTACGTAGACTTTTCTCTCGAATACTCTCAAGGCTGCTTCATCGGTGCTTAATAAGGTCTATGCCTCTGCGCCATAAAGAAGCACGGACAAGAGAGGTCGCACAAGAGAGGTCTCTGTTATTCATTTGCCTATTGAGGCTATATCAGCACCTGTTGGCAAGAGTGATCCTGCCGCTTGATCTGCAGACTGACATCATTTTTTCATCTTTAACTATCCTAGCTTGGATTAACTTAAGACTCTCAGTCTACATGCAAATGCAATCGATCACTGATAAAGTGTAGCAGATACTAAGCCAACCAGCTCTCGATTTAATTAATGTTACCAACTTAGTATTGAACTTAAAACACCATCATTATGGCAACAAAGTCCGCAATCAAAGTGAACAATATGCTTAAACAGGATGCTAAATTAAGTCGTGGTCGCCACAGGACATACAATGCCATACACAATCATTTTATTATTTTTGTTTTTGTCCTCTGTCCTTTACCTCTCACCCTCTCAAATGTGATCTAGAAAGTAAAATAAAAAAAAAACATGATTTCCGTATCTGGCTTAAAAAGTCTTTTTTTTCTCCAGCGTCTAGCAAAACAAAACAAAATAACCAAAAAAAAGAGGATGAATGGTGGGCAAGGACATTCCATAGTCGGACATTAAATCTTTTGTTTAAATGAAAGGCTATATTTATATATACGTATTAAATATATGTATAAGCGCTTAGCCATGTTTATATATACGTATATACAGTATGAGTTGTTTGTTAAACGGTAGCCAAGGTACGTTATGGTATGGTACGTATGAGTGTTTTCTATTCATCTCCCTGATTGTGTTTATTTTTGCATTTTTTTTTTAAATGATTTCACTGTGTTGAGTTTTTTAATTAAAGCCAAGCCAAATTTTTCATTATTGAAATTGAATTTCAAGAGCAATTGTAAACAGTTTGAGGAAATGAGTCCCGGGGTATGGATGGTGCCAAACAAATCTGGAATTTGAAAGTGTGTGTTTGCACTTTAATGTATGAATTGATTGTGCTGGCAACCAACACATATGTGGCAAATGTTTTTATTGAGACTACATTATGCAAAAAATACCAAAAAAAAAAAAAAAAAAAAAAAAAAAAAAAAAAACTTCAACAGCACCCACAGCAACTGTAACACAAAAAAAAAGCAAAACGAAGAAAATAAAAACGAAATAATTGTGGCAGTTGTCGACACATCACATACATAACCCCCAGTACCCCCCCCTCAATGTTGCACACAATCAAATGGCAAATGAGTGCAGGAGTATTTGCTGCTTATGCAAATGAGTACGTTGGCATGATTGAGCGAATGAATGTCTTCATTTTATTTACATTTCACTAAAAGGAAAAATAATTTCCTTTTTTTTATTTTTTTTTTTTAATTATTTACTGTTTCATACTTACATTTGAGTCTTTATAATTTCCATTATTCTTTATTTTATTTTCTTTTTTAATTTTATTTTCATTTGTTTTTAATTTACATTCACTTGTTACAAGTAATGCCTACTGTTTGTTACACATACGGCCTCATTTAAGATTCTAAAGAGAAATCATGAAATGAAACTTAAAGGAACGCATTCTTTTATTTTCTTAGTATTTCTCTGCAATTTACTTTTTGGCTTTATAGCATTGCCAATAAATCTAAAGATTCGAATGTCCTCTTACACAGAAATTGTTTCCAGCCTGCGTGTTCACAACGCCATCCCTCCGAATATTGCTCATATTAACAGCTGATAGCCATTAATAAGTACACTCAGATATAATTGATGTCTTTGAGAGTTTATTCTCCTCTAAAGAAGAGATTTACATAGCAAAAACAAAAAATCTAGTGCTAAATCCAAAGGTATCGAACCACAATGTGCAACTAAGTAAGAAATATTCAAAAGCAATCTCAGTTGACTGTTGTTCAAATTTGAACAACATGTGCCATTTAGATATTCTTGTTAACATTAAATCGCGAAATACTACTGCGTGATTTAGATGAAAAATTGGAAGAAAGGAGCAATTTCGTAACACACAAGCAAATTACTTCATGAGGAAAAACGATACTTAAAACTGTAAACCCTTAGGAACTCTGTTCATCCACATTTCAATGAGAAAAACATAACTTTGCGGGGCCGAACTTCTGTCTATCAACCTACGTTCCAAGCAGGTACTTGAACAAAATCGCGATATTGCATTAGCCGATCTGAGATCGAAAGTTTTAGAGGCGTGCGAGAGCATAGGTATCTTAATAGCTCAGAAGTGTGAATTTTGAATGATCATTTGTGTTTAAGAAGGTACACCAAGACGGGTACCACTTTTTATCACAATCAATCTATAAAACCGAACCATTTGGAAAATTTGGCAGGAGTATTTGTCATTGTTCAACAAATATGGACAACCAACATTTTACAACTTCTCCTAATCGTGCAAGCAGTGGATCTAGTACACCAAATATTAACGAAATAGTTTTTGAAAGACCAAACGGATAGAATGCATGCAGTATATTCACATTGACCATTGTTTTGTGCACCGAGAAAATTAAGCATATTACAAGAACGGATATTTTTGCAAAAAAAAATCCATAAATTAGGCTACGAATTGCTATCTCAGCCATTCTGTTTTCAAATTGGAAGATATGACCAATGAAAAGAGTTGTGACTCAAACAATGTGATCATGAGTACACAAATCTATTAAGTGGCCTCAATAGCTCTCATAATTGTAAGGCGTAAAGAAAATTCAAAACTTGATAGATAAAGCGTGCATGTTTAACCGTTTCAGTACACACTAGGTCCTCTCCTTTCTTTTTTTTTTTTCCTGGACAGATACTATTAAATGAAGGTGTACTATTGAAAAGGGCTTTCTATGTGTCGCTCCTACTATATGCCTTATGTGCTAGTAATTTTAAACGTCCAACAATTGGGTTTCCACCAGGCATATATCCTTAATGTATGTTAGCTTACACTTTGATCTTGTAATCATTAAATTGATTTCTTACTAGTAATTTCAAGGCCGTTACATACATACATAATTGGCCATTACAACCCCTCAGTCAGGATTACGGCCTAGCTTCTCACACCACTTTTGTTGTGAGCGTTAATTTTATACAAGAGTTGCGGGACCTACAGTATAAAGTTGACTCCCCGAACGAATTTTATTTACTCTCAGAGTTTTTGCCAGAAATCTGCTGAGAGGAAGTCGCCGAAGAATATTTTTTTCATATTTTGTTTTGATGTCTGACCGGGGATTCGAACCCTGGCCTTTCGTCCAATAAGCCAACACAATACCTACTAGACTACGGCGATTCTAGACCGTTGCTGCAACTAATATCGTCTGTTTACACATACACCGGAAATCCGTTTTGTAAGACAAGTGTCACTTAGAACTTCTATAACATAGTGAGGGGACGGATCTATCCCCATATAAGCCACTTGACTTTAGTTATTGCCCCGAAGACTTTTTTTGATTAAACTCCATTCAACTGTTAGTAGTCTCAGTGATCCAATGTAATTGAATATCGATTCTATTAAAGCGGTACGAGCACTTATAGAGACTTCAGATCCAGCTGGAACAATAAAACCTTGTAATCTTGCCAAATCAAAGCAAACCAAAATTCAGTTGGAAAGACGCAATGTTAGCGACCAACTACAATTTAACGATCATTGTCCACTCGTCCCTACTCAATAACGACAAAGCGCACTTCTTCCAAAGACCCTCTTACATCTTAAACAGCAGAGAAGAGCTGTTGTTTCTGGTAAGCACTGTAACCCTGACGCCCTCCGTAAACCTAGTATCCCGCACGTCTGCAGCACACGTATCTGCTACCATTCACTCCCATACGCCAGGAGGGAAACTACGTCCTGACAGTCCTTAACTCGATCATGTCTTTAAAGAGTGCACAGGTCTTACGGTTGTCTAAACGAGCATCTGTCAAGAACGGAGCTTTTCTTACTATACCACACGCGCGTCAACAACAGCTTGCTCGCCACATCTAGAGAGCGAACTTTCACTATGCCGGTTTTTTCCTTCTTTTTTTTTCAAATGTCTGCGCATTTGCAAAAAAAAACACACCTCATTTGGCCAAGAGGAAAAGACAAAAAGAAAAACGCTTGTTAAAAAAAATACATGTTTCTGTGCCACACCCATACCGTCTAAACACAAAGCGGACAGCAACAGTCAACTCAATACTAAGCAATACTTTAAAATGTATGTATGTATGTAGTGCTTGTATTATTGTATGTATGTATGTATTGTGGGTTGTGTATGTGATTTAACTCACAACCTCACTCTCTACATCCAAATATGTATGTATGTACGTATGAGCATAAAGCTACCACTTTTGTAGTTTATGAGCTCTTTTGTTATCACACAATCTCCATTTGCACCGTACACACACACACACACCAGTTATTACCATACAATTCTCATTAATTTCTAAATGCGTCTAAAGAAGAATTGGAATGAAAAACACAAGAAAAACTTAAGAAAAAATATTGCGAAACGCACCAGCCTGTTACGCCTTCCATTTTCTTTGAAATGAGTTTTTTTTCTCTCCTCTTAAAGATTCCCGGCACAGGTTAACACAAAACACCATCTTTAACTTTCTCTCCAAGAAAAGAAATTAAAATTCTTTTCTTTCTCATGTTATTTTGAAGATTTCATTTCGTTTTTTTATTGCTTTTTTAATGTTTCCGTTCGCACTGTTTCACATGCTCAATATTTTTCTTTAAGAGTCAAATTGAAAATGCATTTCAATTCATTCGCTTTTTCTTTTTTTTTGTTTTTATTTTTATTTTTAATAAGAAATTTTGCAGAAATTGCAAATGTGATGCATGATGTTTGTGTTTGCAAAAATTTTGCCATTCCATTATGTCAGAGTACAAACACCAAACATTAGCGTCAGGCCAATGCCCTTTAAGGAGGGCAAATAATTAAAAAGCTGTCTGCTGAGTAGGAAAGTAAAAGTTTTGAAAAATTCTTTCAATTAACTCTCAATAGAAAGTCTGAAGTCATGGAAATATTTTATAATCAATATCTGCAGGACTTTTGTATCAGAAAAGTAAACTATCTCCTAGAAAATGAGTCATTACAACCAGCGCGAGAGATCCTTCAGTCAGGATTAGCACCTAGCTTTCTCACAACACTTATAGTTGGCGTGTGTTCTAATTTTAGTACATAATTGGAGGGAGCACAGTTTTAATGTCGATTCAGAACGATAGATTTTTGGGAACTTTTCATGGGTCTCCTGTCGGCAAAGTCTGCTGAGGAAATCCGTCTCACGTCCTAATTACCTCCAGCATTTCAACCAGCTCGACTACTTCTAGACTTGCTTACTAGACCTGGCTTCACTAAACTACTCTACTGGACCTACACACTAGACACTTACTAGCACTAACTACTAAACTACCACTAAACTCACCTGACTAAACTACCTTATAAACTACCTACTAAACTACCTAACTAAAGCTACCTACCTAATCTACGTACTGAACCTACCTTCTAAACTACCCTACTAAACTAACTACTTAAATACCTATAAATAACCTAGTCAAACTACCTAGGCTAAACTCAGCCTACCCAACTACCTAACTAAGATACCTACTTTAAACCCTATTAGAAACTCCCGTACCTAAAAACTACCCCTACTAAACTACCTACTAAACCTCCGGAGTCTTACCGACAAAAGCCCACAAAATTGGAACAAAGAACGTCACATGCCCTGCTTACTTTTTATGAATCCAAATTGTTCAATCAAAATCAGCTTCGCAGGTGTGCATGGGAATCACTTGCAGGTGCCATAACAGTCTACACATCCTCTTGAAGAAGCATGTACCACGCACAGTTCTTCAACATTCGGTATTCGTAAAGAAGAACCAAAGCACGTACTTCTAGAAACGTTTTTGGTTCAACCAACAAGGAATTCAACTCCAACTTAGACTCTTTATTTGTAGGGAGATTACAACTGAACACCCATGGTACACGAGAGCTCAAAGCGACTTAATCTAAATTTAAAAGCGAATCAAACGTTGCGAAATGATCATGTGAAGGAATAACTTGACCATACAGCTCAAAAACCCTGAGTGTAAAATCACAAAGAATTTAATGTTCTCTGAGTCATACCAGAAGCTCCTTACTGGGCACAGCTTATTCTACAGTCTATAAGATTACGTTGTACACCGATATTCCATATTCTTTCATATAATAACAGCAACTCTAGTCAACATCTCTCAACAACATTCCAGCGAGTCGTATAAGGCTGTTTGTTACAAAATTCTGGATGTCCGAAAGTTATACTCCCTTAGCCACCGGATAAGGACCACGAGAAGCATGTCCTGGGATCTTCTCCTCTTCGTCCTAGTCGTTTGCACAGCTTACTTGGGCTCCGTAAGGGTAACACCGATTTAACTATCTCCGCATGGTAACTTACAGCTCCTGATTGGTATCTCCTCCCACAATCCCCAAAATCTTATAAAGGGCTGTGAATTTTTCTCAAATTGTCTTTGACTACACATGATTTGTTACCCAAATTCTACGTATCCGGATATTAAGGTGCTCTTCTTTTCTCCCTCGGGTTACAGAAACGCTTGGTAAGTTATTCCAGTCTCCTGACTTAAAACCCCAGAGACCAGTGTCCTGTTATCACTGCTATGCGTTCCTTCTTCGTGCTTTCCCCAAACGCCCGGAAATGACGAGAGAAGCATGTTCTATAACTTCACTCTTCTTCTTCATCATCTATAGCTTCTCGCGTAAATTCGTTATGAGGTATTCTCAGTCTACTGGCGTGGAACACCCAATGGCCAGTGTCATTATTATGCACTGCCTAATGAGGTCTTATTTAGATTACTTACATTAAGGTTCAATCTACAAATTTCCCTGCGTCTCTGCGTGTTGTGAACGTCGTTCCAGATCTGCTCTCGTGTCTCTAAAAGAGGCGCTTCATTCAACCCATCTTAGATTTACAAATAAATGGCGAGTTTGTGAGATCATTTGTTTGCCTCTTTTGCAGATGAGCGCTAACTCATGTAGGAATTAAATTAAATTATTCCGGTGGTGCTTGCTTTAGCAAGTGTATTGTATTAGACCTTGTGTGTTATCTCGACGTCCCATCGTACAGGAAACTTTAGTGAGGGTAACCGATGCAATACTCTCGCTATCTCCTCCTAGAGACAACCGGATGTCTTGGAAACGTTTACACGATGTACTGTACGGATTATCTTTGTGGCCGCTATAATTGCTGGTAAATAACCTATGCTTATATAGAATGATGAGTATATCAGTTATGGAAGAGCGAACCAGCACTGTGCTGAGCACAGAGTTGACATACGCGCAAATGTTCAGCGTCGATTAACGATTATGATCTCGTATAGACAGAGGGTTACTCAGATGTAAGCCCATCTATTGTAAATGTCCGCAAGCAACGAAATATGGACAGAAGTATTTCATTCGGCGACTGATTCCTCGTCAAACAGATTTTCTGCACAAACTCCTGGGAAAGTAAATAAACATTGCCATGAAAGTTTCCAAAAAATCATGTCGTCTTCGGAACCGACTTTGAAATTGTAGGTTCGGCCACTTCATGAATGACAAAATCTAAACCACAACGAAACATAAGTGTTATGAGAAAGCCCAAGTCGTAATACTAATCAAGGATTGCATGACAAGATTATGTCAATCTCCCCTCCTGTGCCTACTCTCCATGCAAGAATTCATTTGAATTTTCTGATCACGCGCCCTGCTGATAACTATTTTGGAAGACCACCTGTGTTAGAACCAAAATTACCGTCGAATGTCTCTCTTATTTCCGTCTAGAGCAACACGGGCATTTTCTGGACAGCTCCTAGATGTGCGCGTACACACTCTTCTACGGATCTAAGGTGGCTTCTAATTCAGCACGGCAGCATTCTTTTTATTGCCATCCACTAAATACCGGACAAAAGCTTCACCACAAACATGTTGCTTACTTAACAATTAACTTCTCATCTTCCAATCAACAGTTTCCAAAGAGGAGAGCAATTCCGTTAAAGTCCGCCAGGCCATCACGACAAACTCAATGTGGTCCTAAGGCATTTAAAAACCGTAAACTGTTAAACATTCTCCAGAATTAAACTCCATTTTAAACTCTCATTCTCTCCCTCCTATCTTTACAATTTGAACATAAGAAAATACGCATACTAAAGTACAGCGTAGAAGTAACTGCTCCTCCCTCACCCCACTTCTCTTTCAATTCCTAATGCTGCAGGACAGCATGAGAAAAATCGTCCTGTTTCGTGTCACTACATTAACTTTCCAACCTTACAGAACGGCACAAGAGGAAATGTGACCAATATGTTTAAGAAACTGTGATCAAATTTCTTCCAGTCGTTGCACCAGAACGAAACTCCACCAACTGAACGCATAAGCAACATTATGTGGCAATGAATGATGGTATTGATCTGTAAACATCATTATTAACAGTACAACCCAACAACACCAACACCAACACCAACAACAATTTGGCTTCAAATTTCAGCATCCATTTTATAGAGGTATTACTGCCACAGCCACAATCCTAGAACTACAGGACCAACAAAAAAAAATTAGTCCAAAGAATAGTTGCTTAGTGGCAGATAAACCCTACACACTGACCAGAGAAAAAGAGAAGAAACATAAACATGGTATAGACATTATTGCCACCCACTTTCAGAAATAAAAATAAAAGAAAAGGAAGGAAACTGCAGTTACTATAGCAACCCAACTCCATTTGCAGTTACAACAACAACAACAACAAAACAACAAACAACAACACAACAACAACAACTGGTAATTTCAATTTTCTGCCATTTCTTTCTGCGAATGAAGAGAAAAACCTTCCAAGTTTGCCCATCGAAAGCCACTAGTCGAGAGAATGCGAAGGCCTGAAATGAAACCCTATAAGAAATGCCAACAGATTTCCTTCTCGCGTTGGTCAGTAGGGTGGAGAGTGAGAGTTACGTATACGCCATAGCCAGCCAGCATGCCACCAGAGGTGTATAACGATCGACGTTTTGTGCAAAAACAAAACAAACATGCAAGGCGGGTCCATTGGCTTTGGCAACATGAAAAATAGCAAATGAAAAGGCGCATGAAAGAAGGCAAACCCTAGGCAAAAGCAATAAGAAAAAGAAAACGACAACAACAAACAATACCTAAAAAATACAATGAAAATGAAAAAAAATAAAGACCAAGAATCCAACACGGCACCATAATGCACTCAGTAAACTGGCCCAAAGCAACTGAAAAATGTATCCGAAAAAAATGTTTTTTTCTTCGGTTGCAGACGAAAAAAAAAATCAAATTTTTAATGGCAACTCAGACTTGCTCAAAGTCTAGCTAGATTTCTGTTGTTGGTCGTTGTTTCTGTTGTTTTACAACATGGCCAACAAACAAAGCAACAAAAGAAGAAAAAATGGAAGAAACATTTATTACAAAAAAAAAAGAAATAACAAGATGAAAAGAATGAAAGAAATGGTAACAATACAGCAGAGACCAAAATGAAAAGAAGAAAGAAAAAATTCCTGAAGAACTCTCCTTGCAATTGCTCTCTTTCTCAGTAACGGAACACAACGGATGCATTCGCAAGCTAAGAGCAGGTGGTTGAAATAAAACGAATTTTTGTATTTGTACACTGACAAGCATATTTAAATGAAGTTGGAAGGCTGGATTTTAAATGAAATTTATAAAATTGAATTTCATATAAAGAGACCTAGACATTCAAGCCACTGGCCTCTGTCAAAGTCTATGAATAGCGGCATTACTAATGGCACTAAACGGTGCTAACAACATTCGAACAACAGTTCACTAAGGCTTCTGTATACGAGTACGGTAGTAATGAAATTCGCCCAGACTTCTGGACAATGTGGTATGTTCTAGCAAAAAAAAAGTCCAACAGAATGGAAGTAGAAAAAAAAAAATGCGCAAGCTACTTGACTACTTTTCACTAGAGACTAAGTGCGCTCCTAATCATCACTCATATTTCCCATAGGATATCATTGACATACTCTGACAGCTTGTCAGCCTTTCGACATTATCATTAGAAGTCCTCTTAATGTCGAGTAATTTCCCTCCGTGAAACGGAACAGCACAGGCCTATCCAAAAAAGTTTCTCAAAAAAAGCTTGTGAGATCCGCACGTCAATAAAATTACATTAACATACACAGGCTACCCTAAGTGCCTTTTCAAATTTCATACCGACCTTCAAACTTGTCCATGAATACAGCTGTTTCCTCTATGAAATGGTGGAGTATTCAAGATCTCCATTATTTGGACCCCATGGTGAAGAACAGCTTAGTACAAGACTGAAAAGTCCTCACCTTTGTGACTGTAGGTACAGACTTCCCTGCTAGCGTCGATTAGCCAGGAAATTAACGGAGAATTTGTTCTCCCGTCCTAAGGAAGAAAATCCTCCCGACTGCTAGGTTAAGCAGGTGGCCGAACTGACTTTTCACAATTAGTTATAAGAACTATTTAGTCAGACTTTCGAAAAGCTCTTACACCACCCACGTTGTGCGTGTTAACTTTTATCCTTGTATGGAGCAACCTGCAGTGTCAAGACAACTTCGAACAACAGAATTTTTTTAAACTCTTCTTGGCAATTTTTATTTACTCACAGAGTTTTTGCCCAGAAGACTCGTTGGGAGGAAGTCGCCGTATGAAATACTTCTTTCCATAATTTTCGTTGTCTTCGAGATTTACAATAGATAGGCTTATATTCTGATAACCTACTGGTCTACAACCGAATCATAATCGTTAATCGACTGAACATTTGCTATGTTCGTCTCATGTGCTCACGGCACAGTGCCTAATAGGACAGCATGCTCGTGGTGTACAGTGCTCTCCATATGATATATCATATGGTTTTATAAGAATATTTAACCACAATATAGCGGCCAAGCAGCCCTAGACGCTCACAACCACATCTTAAAATTTTCCAGTGTGGTCGGTTTCTCTGGGAGGAGATAGTCGAGACATTCAGCGGTACGCTCACGGTTACCCTCATTTACGTTCCTTAATTTGGGGACATCGAAGGTAACAACAAGGTCAATACACTTGTTAAATCAAGCACCACGGAAAATTTAATTGAATTCCTACATGAGTTAGGCACTCATCTGCAAAGAGGCAAACAAATGGTCTTACAAACTCGCCATTCATTGGCAAAGTTAAGAGAGAGTTAAGAGCCCACTTGTAGAGACACCAGACAGACCTAGAACGACGCGTATATATACACGCAGAACAGAATTGGTATTAAACCTATCAAGATTCCATTTAAGGAACCTCATAGCAATGACAACGTGGCACTGGCTTCTGGGTGTTCATGCTAGAGGA
Organism: Sarcophaga bullata; assembly: GCA_005959815.1. Classification (NCBI taxonomy): domain Eukaryota; kingdom Metazoa; phylum Arthropoda; class Insecta; order Diptera; family Sarcophagidae; genus Sarcophaga; species Sarcophaga bullata. The sequence goes on along the minus strand of QOCX01001883.1, from coordinate 2,042 downwards.
TATACGAGCTTCTGCTGAAAGCTTCTTCAATGATGAGAAAGAAGCGTAAATACTGAACATCTCTCTCTTCATTGTTCGGCGTTTGGAGAAGGCATAAGAAGGAACGTCATAGCAGTGATTACAGGACACTGGTCTCTGTGTTTTTAAGTCAGGAGACTGGGAATAACTTATAACGTTTCTGCAACGATGAGGAAAAAGAAGAGCACAAACATCTGATGCTTGAGGACCTGAGAAGTAGAATTCTTGGATACCCGAATTTAGTGACAAACGTGTCTAGTCAAAGGCTATTTTTTAGGATAATTTCATACCTTTATAAGATTCTCCGATGGTGGTGAGACACTTAACTAGGATCTAAGTATCTGACGAATAGGGAATATCGGTGTTAAAGGGACCTTATAGGACTTAAAGCAAGCTATGGACAGTAAGGTGCTATAATTACATGAAGGAATAGGTAATGTCAGCGTTACGACGGCAATGCAACTAGCTGTACCGATATGGGACTGTAGTTTCACATAACCTAACATTAGTTGCCTAGCAAGACTGCCATTAAAATCCTTTTTCAAATACAAAATTTCAAATTATTTAAGGACTTCCCAACAAACTGCTTAAACACCTACTTTAATATTAAAGTGCGCTTTGAAGATTGTTTAAGCAAAACCTCCCATTTAAATAAACCATTTATTTACTTTGAGGCTTATGGGCGGGGGGGGCGGTATATTCCTGCCACAGATAAATTATTAAAATTTTTATTGGCTTTAATTTTTATGGTCTGCGAAAATGATAATTTAACGATAAAGATTTCTTAAAGGCGTACAACAAATTATTTCTCATCCGTCGTCTACCATTCGGCCATAAACGTTTAGGCAAACAACAAGACGATGAATTAACGCAACTACCTAAGGCGAGTTGCTTATCCTAGCAAACACCCTTCGTTCGTTAGCGGCAGGCTAATGAAATATTTTTTTTTTTGTTTTTCTTGTTTTTGTTTTTCATAGAGGCCATAAAAATCGAAATCATAATTATTTTTATCTTAATTTCTACTACTGCCTCTTGCTTCTGTCTCCTTGCCTGAATTGTTTGTTTGAGTCCTTTGGGAGTGCCAGCTGCTGGTTTGTTCGTTATAATGTGCAAATCCCCAATTTTTTTACCAATAGGAAATATAAGGACAATTTCAAAAACTGTTATATTTTTCTATTGTATTTGTTGTTTTATTGTTGTTATACTTGCTGGTTGTCATAAAATTTTGAGTTGGCCTAAAACTTGTTGTCAGTCCATCTGTTTGTCTGTCCATTTGCGAGTTGTTTAGCCGAGCTTTTTGTTTTTTGAAAATCTTTTTCATTATTGTGCTGCTGTGTTGTTGTTACCACAATTGTTGGCAATTCACAATCTGGTGTGTATGAAAAACAATGACAACAACAACAACACTTAGCTGCCTTTTTTCCATTTTAAATATTCCCCTTCTCTTTGGCATTCGTTACATTCTCGTTCCCCTTTCTTTACAGAATGATATCAATAGCCATTGGCTATTAGTTCTATCGTTGTTGTTGTTTTGGCTGTTGTTTATTCTGTATGTTGTGCGGAAATGCGTTTTTGCTTTTGTTTTTATTGTTCAATGAAAATGGTACCGACGATTCACCAATGACAATTTCAAAACAGACAGTCAGACGCGGGCTAGAGAGGGTACAGAAAGTGAGTAATAATGAAACAAATCATTGAGTGCTGAAATGATTCTCGTTGTTGTTTGTTTTTTTTTTTTCTGTTTCTTTCCACACTTTTTCTTCTTTTTTTCTTCCGTTTTTGAGTTGACTGTGATTTCTTTGCATATTTCGATTTTCCTTTCATTTCCGTCTTTTGCTGTTTGCTGTTGTGTTGTTGTTTTTTCTTGTAGATTTTAATTAGTAAAATGGGAATTAAAGCACGTTGAAAGGAAAATCTTTTTTTATATTTTATAAAGCAGCGGCTTATGGTTTCTAAATAAAAATTGCAGAAATCAGTGGATTAGAGGGTGATTTTCGTTTTTAAGTGCTTTGAGTGTAACGCCT
>QOCX01001882.1:0-27333 GCA_005959815.1 Sarcophaga bullata | reverse complement strand
TGTCCAGGATGCCGCGGTTGTGATCCCGATAAATTTGTGTTTGCAGATGTTAAAAACAATGAATCTTTTGTGAATTCAGAAGACATCATAAACCAAATAGACATTATGGAACTGCCAGCTTTAACTTTAAAAAAGACGACTATTAACCGAACACTGTTAAAGCAAAGTGCACTGTCGCCAGCTAACATTAAATCAGAAACTACGGGACGTAATGAGAACATCTTTTCTGGTTTTGGTGTGGCAAATTCAACAGCTTTAGCGGCTCCCACAGTAACAGCTTCAACAACAACGGATAAACCAGCCAATACTACTTTTTCATTTACCGCTGCTTTAAATAACACTTCTAAGCCCTCTGGAGATATGAAGATTTTCGGTACCGGCGTATCTGGTGGATTCTTATTTGGATCAGCAACATCAACAGTTAGTACGGGTGGATCTATTTTTGGTGGTGCCAAGGACAATAAATCTACATTCGGCGAAAAACCTGCCATTTTTGGAGGAGCACCTGCTTCTCTCTACTCTAGTTCAAAAGATTCCTCAAGTTCAGCGGATACAACGACTACAAAATCTATTTTTGGAGGCAATAGCACCACATCCAGTTTAATATTTGGAGGAAAGCCAGTATTTGGAAGCGCACTTCCATCCTTTGGATCATCTGCTGCTAACGATACAAACAAATCGATTTTCAGTTCGTCTGGAAATACATCACAAAGTGCAGGAAATGGTACAGGAAGCTCCTTATTTGGTTCGTCAATGAATACATCAGTCTTTAGTGGTTCTATATTTGGCTCAAGTTCTACTAATTTACCCCAATTCGGCAATCTTACAAAGGAGTCGAATCCAGTTGGTACATCATTTGCCGATTTGTCTAAAACATCAACAGCATCTGCAGACTTTAGTAACTTAACCACAAAATCAAACTCAAATGCTTCACAATCACTCGATAAAACATCAACAACTTTCACGGATTTATCGAAAACCGCAACCGCATCTATTGACTTTGCTAGTTTAGCGAAAGCCAACACCAACACCAATTTAACGGCAAAATCTAGTGAAAAGTCTGGCTTTATAGGTTTAACCAACCAAAACGACTTCTCAAGTTTCGGTAAACCTCTCAAACAATTGGGCAGTTTAGACAAAAACTCATCCGCAAGCAAGACAAATGAATCGCAAAAAAATGTCGATGGTGGTGGTGAGGGCGCTGGAGATGGCAATGATGAAAACTATGACCCTCACTACGATCCCATTATTGAATTACCCAATGAAATTGTAGTTAGCACAGGAGAAGAGGAAGAGACTAAATTATTTGGCGAAAGAGCAGTTCTATACCGTTGGGATGCCACTAACAAAGAATGGAAAGAGAGAGGTTAGTACAATTTTATGAAATCCAAATGAAAAATTAAATTTTAATTCTTTTAATTCGACTAATGATGAAAATTCCAGGTGTTGGTGAATTGAAAATACTTTTGCACCCAGTTAAAGGAAGCTATCGTTTAGTTATGCGGCGTGAGAAAATCCTCAAACTTGTTTTAAATCATGCTGTCAACGCTGACTTCCATTTCAGCAATATGAACAACAATCCGAAGAGTCTTGTATGGGCAGCTCTAAACTTCGCTGAATCAATCGAAGGAGAATTGGAAAAATTAGCTGTTCGTTTCAAGAAAGTGGAGTTAGCAGAAGCATTCACTAAGAAACTAAAGGAATGCATCGACAACTGCAAGGAGCAGACAAAAACAAACTAAATTATTTACAATACCTCCCTCACACATCCACACTCTTTCTGGCATATTTCTATGTTGCTTTACTTTCTCTTAATCAATCGTATTTACTTTAGATATATTTTTGGTAATTATAAGTTTATGTTTACAATATATTTACAGGATAAAAACAAACATATTTTCTGACCAATAAAATTTTTAATAACATTGGTTTTTGGTCAACAATTTTCAAATATTATTTTTCTTTTAACTTTTATGTTCAATAAATGTACCAATCAATTTATTCTAATCATTTTATTGTATAATAATTTATATTGATTCAAATGTTAACTTTTCATTACATTGTATACCACTTTTTGAAACCAAATTGATTTACAATCAATTAGAAAAAAATCCTTGTTGAAATTCTAAGTTAATGTTTTCTTTTTTTTATTAGTTTCATTCGAATAAAACAAAGGGATATTCTTTAATTATAAAACCATATTTTTTCGTATAAAAATAATCGCTTTATATGACTGAAAAAAAAAATCTAAAGAGATTTCAAAAAGAATTTTTATCCGTACGCGGTCTGGAGGATGATACATATTTGATATGCGTGTGTGTGTGTGCCAAAGTCTTAGCTAATTTTAACCTTAACTAATGTACTGCTGTTTGTCACTGAAAATATTTGAATCGAAAAGAAAATCATTGTAATACTTGTAATCTCTGCTTTAAAAATACCATCTTCTCTATGTCATGAATTATTTTCTTTCTTAGTGGTGAATTATTAAACGAACCTACCTTTAATGCTCGATTGATGCGAAGTAACAGTAGCATGTTACGCTTAATTCTTCAATTTCCAGTATAATTGATATAACTAACAGTATACTTGATAGAACTAAATGACAAAACATGACCATAAATCTGTTTGACGATTTTATGGCGAGCAAAGATTGGCACTGTAATAGAGGTGCCGTGGTGTGAAGCTCTTATCGGCGTTTGGATGACAAAACAATTTCTTTAAGAATGGTACTGGTCTAAAAGTTTTATACTTTATTATTAAATAATTTTCAAGGGTGTTGCGCTGAGCTTGTGTTTTAGGAAGTGAACATAGGTTCTATTGTACGCCAACATATGTACCAATAATAAACGTTGTTAAACTAAAAAAAAAAATTTATAAAAAACAGTTATTGTAACGCAGTCACCCTACCTTCAAGTTTAGTTTAAAAAGCATTCCTGTACTTACGTTTATATTATTGTGAATAATCAAGAATAGAAAAGAATTCTCACTCCTACCTCCAAGTATATTTTGCACAATAAGAATAAATAATTATTTAAAATTAAAATTTTGTATTTTATTTACCCGCTCTCGCTATTTATTTTATTATATATTATATATATTATTATATATTGAAACTTTTGTGGAAGAAAATTTTAAGAAGTATTTTTCGCAGTGTAAGTTTACAACTTTACCACACACAACGTTTTGATGTTTTTCCAAACACTTCCAAAATTGCTTTGACAATATGTCAACTTGACGTATTTCATCAGTTGCGAAACTTCAGTTTACTGAAATCTTTCTGCCTAATTTTCTCCTTTTTAATAAGGAAAGTGCTTCTAATAGTTTTGTAGTTAAAAAACATTTAATCCAGCAGTGTTTATATTTATCCTTGAATATTTCTAAACATTTTAGTGTGTTTTATTCGTAGAAAAGCTTAAAAAGTGATGCCTAAAAGAGCACTAACAAAATCAACGGGTTCAAAGTTGTCGTGGTTTTTGATGGGTGCTCCAAACTACATATACAACGCATTTTCTATTTCAACATTCCGTTTTCATGCCACTATATTCTGTCCCATTTACACGTAGTTCGGCAAAACGCATACAAGAATAAAGAAAAATAGAAGAATAAATATTTAACCAGTAAAGTGAAGAATTTGAAAAATAAAAAAAAAATAAAACTAACGTTCTTTCAAATTGTGAATTCGTTTTCTTATTACCCTTCGCTTGATCGCGCGTATAGCTACATTCGTGTGTTGAAAAAAGTGTGTGAGCGAGTGTGTGTTTTCGATTTCACAACACTGCTCACGTCAAATACCATCCATTGAGATAAAAAGAGAAGAATATTTTTGAATGTTGTGTTGTTGTTTTGCTTTCATCTTCTTCGTTGACATTGCGACGGCCTATAAAAAGTATTCACCCCTTGTGAGATTGAAGAAGAACTATGGGCATTCAAAATGATTTGAATGTCGTGCTCAACTATCGCAAATCGCTTTTGCATCTCACAATGCTGACATCAATTGTTGTCGCCGCTACTGCGACTGCCTCCATTGAGCCCGCCGTTCAGACAAAGTCTATGTTGTCGTCTTCATCTTCGTCTAAAGAAACTCTAAATACTGAGAATATGTCAATAGTATCACCAATACAAGCAAAACCACCTGCAAATGATAATTCAAATGAAAGTGATGGCCAATTGGTACCTAAAAATCGCCCAGCAATACCATATTGCGATGATTCAAATGAACGCACAATTGGACGAAGGTAAGTTTAGTTTAGAATATAATAATAATCCACTTACATGCAGACTTGAATAATTTTCTAGAAATTAATAATTTTCTTGGATTTTTCTAGAAATTTATGTGGAAATTAGTTTTGATCGTTGATTTGTAGTGTGTGTTTGTATGTGATGTGGTTTTTATTCTTCTTTTGAAGGCTTTCGCTTTTTCTTTTCATTTTATTTGTTTTTGTATTTTTTGTTTTGCTACTCTTATTCGTTGAGTTTTGTAATTAATTCATAAAATGTTTATACTTCTAATTTTATTATCCATACTATTTGTTTCAAAACAATTACTAAAATATTTTAATATTTAATAATAAAACAAACAATAAAAATAAATTTAATATTTATTTTGTGATCATTGTTTTGTTTATATCATGCATGTGGTTTTGTTTTCGAATACAAGCAGTAGTTCTCAAACATTAGTTTAGTTTATTTTCATGATTCCCATGATGATTGTATTTCTTTATAAATGGAATAAAAAAAAATGTTTTCCTATTAATATCATCTGTTAGCATTATTATTCCTGCTATGCGGGAAATGTATTTCTGAAGGCAATCTAGCCGAATTTAGTGAGCTAATTAATCTCACATTTTACTTAGTGAGTAATTAATCTTACATTTTAGAACAGTGCGTTAAGAATATGCCATTTGACCAAATTGTTTTTTTTTTTTTTTTTTTGTAGAGATGGTTGTTGCGCCTCATGCTAAAATCATTTTCCCTTATCGAATTTAAAATCTTTTTTCTGTGCTTCTTGTCCAAATTATATTTTTTCACTTTTATTCTCTTGGCACAAATTTTTTATATAAACAAAATTAAACTCAAAATGCTTGAGTTATTTAACTTCGAGGACAAAAAGCGACTGAGTTTATAAAAGGAAGGAAATAAATAAAAATTATTTTGGCTTAATAATGATTAATTTACCTGAAATTTGGATAGACTAGAAACATTTGAAGTCTTGAAGTCTTCCTTTAATTGTGATAATTCTGTATTATTTATTGTATGTATGAAAATATATTAGGAATGTTGGTGTTCGGGGAAAAAGGGGGAAGTAGAGAGAGAGAGAGAGTTCGTAAAGAGGATGACAGGGTTAAAATATATAGAAAATACAAATATAATCGGATTCAAAAATAAACCTCAGGCGAGGCGATTATCGGCTTCTTTTTTTTATAATTTTTTTAATTGTATCTTCGAAATGTATATTGAACTAGTAATAAGGGTTATTTTTAAAATCTAATCTAAAGAAAAATATTTATTTCCCTATGTGTATTGTAATTTTAAATGTGTCAGGGAGCTGTTGTATTGTTTCGGCGTCCTTAAATTTTTTTGATGTGTGAAGGTGAGGCAGTACTAAATAGCACAAAATAGCTGTACTAATAGCAAATGGTTTTAAAAGTGAATTGGACGGTGAGGGTTTATAGTCTAATTTCAATCAGGAGTTTCTACCAATTAGCGAATAAAATCGAATTTGCAAGTTAAGCGTCTAGTAAGGAGAATGTCAATGCATTAAGTAAGCGATTGCTGGGGTACTACTCATTACCTTAATTTTTCAACCGTGAAACCGCTTTCATATTTAAAACATGTGTTCTAGCAACGGTAGAGGTATGAGTATGGATGCTCAAAGGCAAGTTCCATGGCGAACTTAATAACAAACTTGAAGTTGATAACAAAATTTTAACAACTCAATTCGCAGTGTTTTTTTTTAACAAAAGCAACATGTATTTGTTACTTTTTTTCTGAACGCTAGATTGTTAAATGAAATTTGCCGTATTACAAAAAAGGCAAATTCATATAGTGACATTAAAATGTTAAGTCACTGCTTTTTATCGACAATCTAGTAACTCATGAAACCTTGGAAGCCACCATTGTCGCCGTTAGGGTGGATTATGTAACTCGTAGTCGTAACGGCAATGTGACGGACATCGTATTTAAATAATAAATGCCATTAAAGTATAAATCAGGTACACTAAACCAAAAAAATAGTTCATTTCAACAATATCTCTGTCTTCTATAACGATTATAAGTCCTCGAGTTAAGGATTATTCGTTTATAGTTTTTATGATACATAAATATGCCTGTTCCAATGAAAATATACTCAAAATCTTATATAATTTTATGCAATATTAAATGTCTAAATATGTATTTAAATATGCTTACATGTTTAATTTTTATCTATTACGTCGATTTTTCAAAGCTCCCAATTGTTCAACGTCGGATTCGTTTACATTCTGCTACAATTTGTAGTCGCCGTAGTCCAGTAGGTAGTGTGTTGGCTTATTGGACGAAAGGCCAGGGTTCGAATCCCCGGTCAGACATCAAAAACGAAATATGAAAAAAATATTTCTTCGGCGGCTTCTTCTCAGCAGATTTCTGGCAAAAACTCTAATAGTAAATATAATTTCCATGGAAAGATTCTCAAAAAAAATCTGTCGTTCGCAGTCGACTTTAATCTGTAGGTCACGCTACTCATGTATAAAATTAACACACACAACATAGGTGGTGTGGGAAGCTAGGCCGTAATCCTGACTGAAGGGTTGTAATGGCCAATTATGTATGTATGTCTGCTACAATTTTGAAATGTTTGAAGATTAATGTAAATGCACGTAGTAGAGAACCACTTGATTAGGTTTTATTTGTTTTTGTTTTGTATTTATTTTGTTTTTATTTTTTGCTCCCATAATTAAAACAATTTAAACAGCTGATGATGGAACAACACACATCATTTAATGACATGCGCAAAATGTATCTTATAAGTATAGAGTGTAAATACACTGTGGATTCCCAGAAATAAAATATCATTAATTTTAAAGGCTGCTATGTATCCTATAATATTAAAAATTATTGTTTAAATGTGTTGTTAATATATGTATATGGAGGTGCATATTATAGCGCTCAACTGCTCTCTCTACATATGCATTAAATTATTTTAATTTCGGAAAATATACATTCATTCTAGAATTTCGCTCAGTGTTGTGTGTGCATGTTGATTGTTCTTTTATGTTTCTATTTTCTTTTTATCCAAGTTTCTCTAATATAACCCGGTGGTTGTTTGACGTATTTTTTCTTTTGTTTTTATTTCATTTTCGTAAAAATGTACCGGCTTGGAGGCAAAGCTGATGTGGACTTTTCTTATTTGATATTTTGACCAAACATACCCATACAAACAAATGAGGACAATATATCACACCACATTTAATGTAAAATATTCTCAGATGAAGCTTAAATGCTTGCCTTGTGCAACAGCATTGCGCGCCTCAAGTGCTGGTTTCATTGTAGGGATGGCAAAAGATGGAACAGAAAATTTTTATTGAAATTTTTATGATGCAATTTTCGTATTCCTTTGTTAAATTGGATATTTATGTCGATTTATTTTAAAACGAAAAACAACGATATCAAATGAAAAGCAGCAAAATAAAGCAAAAAGAAAAATAAATAAAACGTGAACTGAACGTGTAGACAGTTTTTAACTTTTCGGTTCTGTTTACCAAATATTGGTAAATTCAATGAGTCATCATAGCCTAACATTATTGGTATTTAGAAAAATAAAATGAAAAACGATAATTAGCAAGCATTTGTCATAATTGTTGATATTGATAACAAAACACATACAATTTAAGTTTGCAGTTGTTTAGTTCTTTATTTTCTTTATTTTTATTTATTTTTTTTGTAGAATTTCCCTTTCTTAAATTAAACAAATTCTGTTAGAGATAAAAAAGAAATACTTTTTAACAAATTATAAGGGAAAATAATATAATATGGCTAATATACGTTTGTGCTTACGGTAGTTGTTGTTTTTTTTTATTAACATAAATTTTTTATATTAAAAAAAGAGACAAACAATTAAGATATTTTTACAATCCATTTGATTATATAATTTTTATGAATGTTTTTAGAACATCAAATAATATTGAAAAAAGAAAATCAATATTAACAAATTATTATGTTGTATGCATATTATGTAAAAATAGTTTCAAGAAAAATTGCAACTAATTTTAGTTTTACTTTTAATGCACTTGTATTCCTCATCAAACATAGGGAATGTTGTTGTTTTTTATTTTTATTGAACTGATCTAGTTGAACTGACCTATGTATAGAAAACCTTATTTCTAAAATGCTCACAAGCCAAATAATTAGCAATATCAGTTTATGGAGTCAAAGTATTCGTTAAGTTTTGAATTTCTGAACTCTAACATCGTTGAATTAGTTTGCCAGACTAAACATTAATTAATCTTTTCGATATCGAGATTGCCTTCTGTGTGTTTTTTTTTTTGCAATTTGCTTAATTCGATCTGTCCGTACAATATAGGTCTATCAAACTCCAGTATCTCTTAAGTAGTACTAATATAATTGTTATTCACATTAAAAAAAATATATTCTTATCAAATCACTTTCTTATTGGACGTACATACGTACGTTCATATTCATAAGGGGTGAAAGACTGTTCAAAATTTTTTTCAATAAGAAGTGCGCCTATGGTTAACCGTGAAAAGAGTCATCAAAAAAAATTAAAGAAACTGGGTCGATTATGGACAGGTGACTCCTGTGCTTTAACATATTGGATATGAGCCCTGATTTGTAATGACTGGCATTCGTTTCAGGTACATGATAAAGTAGTTCTTGTGGTTTCATCAAAACGGCGCAATAGATTTATTGCAAGAAATTCTAATGTTAGTTGGCCATATCCATATCATGCTATTTAATGTCTCGTCCGATCATTGCTGCCGCATCTCTGTGAAAAAGTCATTTCTTGGAATCCATAATAGAACATCATCAGAGCCGTGACGGCCATTTCATGGATTTTTGATTCAAACTTACATGGAACTTGTCTTATTTACAAACCAATTCAAAAATCACGACTATTTGAAAAAAATGTGCGTTTTTATTCTAAAATGAAAAAGTGTATTCTTACTGAGACATCCTGTATGAACGCACTTATGTGATAATTGAATTTATATGGTCCAATAGAAAATTGTTAGAATTGTTGTCTGCCAAGTATTATAATTGAGTTTGCTATCGAAATGATTTCCTTTTAAATTAAATTTATTGAAACAGAGAGAAATGTTACCAGTGTTACATTATACTATCTAAAATTAGAAATTCCTTCAATAAGTTCTTAATGACATTCATTTAAATTAATTAAATGTACATATAAGTACATACATACATACATAATTGGCCATTACAACCCTTCAGTCTGGATTACGGCCTACATATAAGTAATCATCTTAAAATGATGGGATGGATTTTAAGTAAAGAACAATAATTCGATTGGATTATGAACTATTCGAAATAATTCAATCCATAATTAGCCGGGTTAGACTATAGTATCTTGATAGCATTCTCAAATCTTTAGCTAGTCCAAGTTATTTATAAACATTTCAAAATAAAAATAAACAAAATATATTTTTAAATGTATTCAAAGCTGAAAATAAATTCACCACAAGCTATTTTAATTTTATCAACTGGTTTAACATCGCTTTCATAATAAATGTTACATTTTTAAAATCTATCGTTCAATAAAATCGAAATACGAATTTAAATGATTGTAAATAATTCATTTAATATTCTGTATTTGTATAAAAAAAAGAAATGCATTTGTAGAAATCGAATGTTTCTATTCTTATTATGTTAACAATTGTGTTGTGGTTTTTTTTTATCTTCCCTTATCTCTGGCATTATTAATACGCATTTTCTCGTAACTTGTTTCAAAAGGAAAAAATAAATTTTTTTTTAATATTATTTTAACGGTAAATGATTAATTCCAATGATATCTGAATTTTAGTATTATTTAAGCTTTAACCCGAATAATAATAACACCGCAACACCGGATTCATATAAAATGTGTGCATCTACACTTATTGATTTTATAATAAAGTGTGATGAATTAAAATATTTTTTTTATTTATTTATTTAACTGAAATTTAATTATATTTTTAGACTCCTATATGTAACAACATTGGATGGACGACTTTCGGCATTGGACATTACCAAAGGTGGTAAATTGCGTTGGAGTGTACCAACTAGTCCGGGACCGTTGATATCTTCAAGTATACATCGTTTGGAATTGACAAGTAATGGACAATTTGTGCGTATGATTCCATCATTGAGTGGCGGTATATATAAATTTGATGGCGAATCAATTGATCCTATACCAATAACCACGGATAATTTACTCAGTTCATCGGCCAAGTTCTCAGATGATTTGGTAATATCGGGTGGCAAGGAAACTCGCACATACGGTGTATCTGCACGTACTGGCCAAATGTTATACGAATGTTCTATGAATGGTTGTGTTAATTCTACGGGTGCGGATATAAACAGAAATGCCACAGCTACAGTAGATGAGGATGATGAACTTATTGTAGAAGAGGATATTGAAAATGAAAAGGATACCATAAATGGCAATCATTATGTTAGAGAACACGATCCATTGATAGATGATGTCATTGTTATAAGACGTCAAACTCAAACAGTTCGAGCCATAGAGACGCGCACCGGCGTTGAACGTTGGAATTTTAGTGTAGGTCAACATGAATTGGATTTGATTCGACCAGCCGAGTGTCATGAGCGTAAATTTAGCGATTTGGAAATGGCAATTTTAGATTTAGACATCAAGGTTATAGTACCCGAAGGTGTTATATGCGCCTACAGTAAAATGGATCCCACAGTTATGCTATGGAAATATAAGGTAAATAATTCACATTTAATCGCGCTTATTGATTTGAGAATTTATTTAATTTCTGTGTTTTAGTTTGATCATCCTATTGTGAGTGCATGGAAAATTGGTTCAGCTGACCAGTTAGAGTCTATTGACATGTTTGGATCTGCTCAATGGCTTTGGAATCGTGATAATGTATTTGAAATGCCTTTACCAACTATTAATCCATCCATTTATGTGGGCATGTATGATAGACAATTATATATTCAGGTATATTATATTTACGAATTCAAGTCACTCCTAATTTCTTCTACTCAATAACACTTTTATTTTCAATTAATTAATAGGAGTCTGTTAATCTGCGTAAAGAAATTTTAGATCAATCAAACCTTTATACGCATCTTACAACTGAAACTAGATTACCAAAAATTCCATGGCGGCCTATAGCTGCCAGTAGTAATTCCCTGATTATATACCAACAATCGGATGACCAACATATTGCGGTTGGCGGTTCATACACATCAAATGAGATTAATGGCAATGAATTGGTTCCTTACGATGAGGATAATTTTGCTCTCTCGGCTCAGTCGGTATTAAATGGATCGGAGTATGTCAATGGCAATGGTTTCTACTTGTATACCAGCGATGAATTAAAAGAATCTAATGTTGATGATATCTGTGACACCACCACGGCAAATGAGCTTCCTGCTATTGATGATAAGAAAACTGATAATACGAGCACAAGCAATCAAACAATCGATGACGATTTAGGTTTTAGTCTTGACGATGTTAATGCTCCCGTAAAGGTAGTTATACTATCCTTATGGTTTTGGTGGAAGGAACTAGCAATTGTTGCCTTTACATCGGCCTTATTGCTTAACATATTGATAAGCCAAAGAAATCGTGGTGAACGACAAATTGTGGTCATTGAACGTCATATTCCAGTGCCAACCGGTATTGAGGCTACTGAATCGTCCACAGCAGCACTTTTAGGTCCAGTCACCAACAATACAAATACGAATTCTAAAAGTATCGGCAACGGTCATCGTTCCTTATCTGAGTCTACCTCAAATTCAGGCGAACATTTTACATCGCGATTCCAGAGTGATTTCGACTTGCAGCGCTGTTTGGGACGTGGTGGATTTGGTGTAGTATTTGAAGCTAAAAATAAATTGGATGATTGTAGTTATGCAATCAAACGTATAACATTGCCCAACAAAGAAGAGTCACGTATGCGAGTTATGCGAGAAGTCAAAACGTTGGCTAATTGTGAACATCAAAATATTGTTCGATATTTTCAGGTATGTAACGCGTATTCAGAATTGTTCCACACATATATTACTATGTATCGCTTATTTGACTTAGATTTTAAAGTGGGAATATAAATTAAATAAAAGCATCTTAAATACTTTTTCTTTTTAGTCTTGGGTTGAAAAACCCCCACCGGGTTGGCAGGAAGAAGAGGATAACAAGTGGCTGGCTACGGAAATGTCCACGTCTATACAGACTGATACTCCCTCTGATACTCACCCTACATTTCCAAACCACCACAATATGGTTTATAATAAAGTGGATAAAAAGAAACAGATGCAGTCGTGGATGGAGAGTATGACTTCTACGGCATGCAGTTCTGAACATTACCATCGTCGAGATGATTTGGATGATGACGATGATGATTCTTGTGTAATTTTCCGCTCAGAATCCCAGTCGATAGCATTGCGAGGCGATAGCTATGATGATGAAGATACCGATTCTTGTGTTATATTTCGCTCAGAATCCCAGTCTAGGGCTATGCGTGAAAACGAGAATGATGATGATGACGATGATGATAATGACAACGATAGTCCAAAGAATAAATTCCGAAATGATGCTATTTCTATTGATATACAGACGGCTTCCAATAATTTGCGTTCGCATAAGAATGACCGATTAATAGATTACAGCCAGCTTTCGGATTCATTTCAAATTGAATTTGTTGGTTCGGCAAATGACGATAATGAAATTCCTGATTTAGAGACTTCCAACAGTTTTAATAAAACTAAAAGCAACGCTAATAAGAAACGTAGGCCACATGACTTGGCTTTAAACATAAGTTCGGGAGAGAATAACAACAACAATCGTTCAAAACCACATCAAAATAAAGTTTATCTATACATTCAAATGCAGTTGTGCCGCAAAGAATGCTTAAGAGATTGGCTAAGGGATAATAAGACTGAAGATCGTCTAGACTTTGTGGCCAGTATTTTTCATCAAATTGTAGACGCTGTCGATTATGTTCACTACAAGGGTCTGATACATCGTGATCTCAAACCCAGTAATATTTTCTTCTCTCAAGAAGGCCAAATTAAAATTGGTGATTTTGGCCTTGTAACCGATATGGCTGATATACCAAATATGATAACCAAATGTGGAGATAAAACGGGCCTGCCCTCATGTGCTCGCCATACCCAGCAGGTGGGAACGCACTTGTACATGTCTCCCGAACAATTACGCGGTCTACCATATGACTTTAAGGTGGACATTTATTCATTGGGCCTAATATTCTTTGAGTTACTTGTCTACTTTAGCACCGAAATGGAACGCATTATGACGTTGCGATCGTTGCGTGATGGTGTCTATCCAAAAGATTTTCCCCACAAGCATCCCAAAGAATACGATTTGCTTAAGAAAATGTTATCCTCAAATCCTAAAGAGCGTCCAGCCACCAACGAATTAAAGGTTCAGTTGAGTGAAATATTAAAATTGCCTGATTTACCAGGAGATAGTGAAGCAGCCGCACTTGCAGCGGCTGCTAGACGACTGAGTCGTTCTCGTACATTTAGCAGCTGTGAATAACGCAAAGAATCATTTGCATTAAAAAATATTATCTCTAGAATTACGTAGATTTAGCTAATTCCTTTACACACACACATACATTCATACAAATTGTATGTGCATGTGTATGTGTGTGTGTGTGCGTAAGTGTTTTATTTTTATGATTTTCCTTTTCCTTTTAAATTAAGATGAAAGTAAATATCGTTTGCGTTTAGATGAGATCTGATATAAACAATTCCCGCCGTCAATTAAATGTTGATGGCCATTTGCATTTAATCAAATTTGATTTGTTAAATATTAGAACCATATCGGTTTCTATTGATTTCGAAGTCGTTGAAACAGTTACTCAGTATTTTGATGTTAATGAGTTACCAAGATTAAACTCTATACAGATTGGTTATCTAATTTATAGGTCAACATAGTTTAATCTATTTCTCATTATAAAAGAAAACTGCCTTAATTGAAAGGATTCTTATCTACTTGGTATTTACTTGATCTTGTACCATGTCCTCAATTTCAATTGTGCTATGAATAATGTCAATGTAAACGATAACACCAATGATAACTAATACTTAAATTTATTACAATGTCTATTATTGAAAACATTTTTAATGTAATTTCAAATTGACACGCAGGTGACCTTAGTGTTTCCATAGTGATCAAGTTGTCTATTGGATTTTCTCTCCAATATTAGGATTCATTATTTGCATTGACAATTTTACTCTCTCATGCCATTTCTTAATTAGTTTTTTATTTAATTGATAGGAATCACTAATTACTAATCACGAATAATTTTTTTTTTTTATTTTATTTCATAAATAATTTTAGATTTACTTCACTTCTTATGGCCAAGTATGTTAAATTTGTCTATCATCATACCTGTGTTTCGCAAACCCTTAATAATTTTTGTTATAAAAGCATTAATTTCTTTTTTTTTTGCAAGATAATCATCAAATTTAAAACTAAATATTGTCACATAAGTAGTCAAAGACAGTTGTAGATTATAAGTTTTAGTCTTATTGTACAAGTAAGTTCATTAAAAGCGTTCAGTTGGTTTTACTTCCATTAACTGAGCGCCAGTATGAAATTTTCTAATTTAATTTAATTTAATTTAATTTAATTTAATTTAATATTAAAGTACGTGTCTTAAGATTTTTATCACATGTTTAAGATTCTATTTTTTTATTATTATATTGTATTAATTAGTATATATGCGTAGATAGATAGTCAATAAAATCAGAATTGATTTGAATTGATTGAAAATAATTAAAACGAATGAAAAATATTTGATTCATTGAATAAAAAATTCTATACAAAACAATTTATAAAATTGTAAGCGTTGAATTTTCTTTATGTGCCAAATTCATTGAATTTCCTAATTTTCTGCTAGCACTAGTATTTTAAAAGTCAAAAGAAACCGAGGAATGCTTTAGCCCCTCTATTTAAATTATAAAAATTATTTTCCTAAAATGTTTTAAATATTATGGTCATCTATCATCTATGGCCGAGCATTTGTTTATTTTCCGAAGCAACTTATAGATTCGATTACTAAAAGAATTTACTTTGAAAACGATCACTTTCTATGCATTCGATAATATTAAATGAAAGAAACTGTTTACTGCTATTCACTGTTATTCATTTAAAAAAGCCGTTTATTTTGTAAGTTAACAGCGCAATTCTAGAAATTATTGTTTATTTACTTTCATTATTTTTTTTTATTTCGCATTGCTACTATCAAGTTTTTTTTTTTTTTAAATATATTTTGATCTCTTTTTGTCTCCACTGTTATGGTCATTTCTGTTTTCTGTTTTGTTGAACTATGTTTTTCTTGTTTTTGCCTTACAAGAATAAACAGCCTTTCTGGCTGTTGGCTGTTAGATTACATTTAGCTTTCATCATGGCGACAGGCGTTCTTAACTTTTTATTTTTAAAAATTTGAATTAGATTTTCTAAAATTCTTATCATTTTAATACGTAAACAAATAAGTTGGTGCTGATTGGCATTGATTTACCATACACTTCGTTATTGGATTCATTTCATCGTTAGGTTGACAGCTGAAGGCTTCCTGAAAATCGGGCATATTCATGTAGCTGCGATTTATTAGATGTCTATGAAGAACATCGTTGCGACTGCAGTATTGTTGGGCCACAGCATAGAATAGAACACGCGTGGAATTTAATTTGAAATATTCCAAAATGAAATCTTCAGCAATTGCGAAATTCTCGCTCTCCAACCAGAATTTATAGTCCGATAGTGCTTCAGTGAAAGCAGTATAAAAATTAAATATCTCATCCACCTGATTTTCCGTAAGATTTTCGTATAGTTTTGAATCCTCTGAATTTAAAGTCGTTTGTCGTTCTAAACAGTCTTCAGCTGCATAAAAACCATCGGAACTTTGTAAAATTTTGGAATTTTCCCAAAATTCACGATCGTACGAGGCGAAATAGTGCAGACGTGGTCGATAGAGTAATAAAATGGAAAAATTTAAAAACTCCTTAAAGAAATTTATGTCTTCCAGATGTTCGCCAGTTGGATGCAAAAAGGTGTAACGCAACTTTAATCTCCTAAATTCGAAAAGCAGCGAATAGAATGTTGATGGTTCCGTTGAAAACAATGCCGTTTTATATACATTAGAATATGTATCACGATTGAGATATTGTTTAGCATAATTTTTAATGATTCGCTCAATATTTAGATCTTTTCGTTCTGAACGATTTTGAAAGAGACGTTCCACCGATGTGCTCGTAATAAAATATCGATAGTGCTTTTGGAAGCGAGTTGTGTGAAATAAATATGAAGCTAAGGCAACTTCTCGCCTAAAGTGCTGGTTAAAAGCATGCCAGTTCCAATATTCAACATCTAGAAGGCTGTCAAATTCATGGATTAAATTGAAACAGTCATCTATGCTTGTTATTTGCTGATAAGCTTGCCAAATAATAAAATTGTAAACAATACGTGGATTTGTTAAACCTAGCAATGATATTATTTCGGCTAATTTATCAACATGAATAAAAACTTTTCGAGCGTATTCCACTTCCGGCTCAACAATATTCAGACGTGGAAATAAACGTTGAAAAAATTTGTCCATTATGGCGTTGTACGCTAAAAAATTTGTACTATTTTGTATTATCTCGCCTGAAAATGCTATTTCGCCCATTAGTTGATGACATAATACCCATATTTCGCCACCTATTATATCGGCTATTTGAGCGTTACGCTGTCGCAATAGGGGCAGAAGACTTGTTCTAACATCATTCTCATTTTCTGGGCAATTGAGGCCATCATTTGGTGCTACGTAAAGTGTGTTTTCAGCAAAGTAGACCTTGATAAATGTGTTCAAGCCGTGAGCACTAAATTCAGCTGCCAGAACAGGCCATATTAAATCCAACCGTTCTTCATATTTCTCCCATTGATACTCTAAAAATGGCCACTTTCTCAAAAGGTCATGATCATGTTTAAGAAATGTCAGTTCCTTTATCATTTTCAGCCATAATTTTCGCTTGCTACTATTGTGCTTTAGTGTCGCTTTACACAGTTCGTATACATTACGCACTAGAATTCCCGGTATTGTACCGAAATATTGTTTATGCGATTCAAAGAACATGTAACGGTCCTGGTTATTATACAGAAATGGAACAACATCCTGATCGGCAACAATTTGATCCCGTTCAATACTACTTTCTGTCACAGAACCTAAATGATGAACTTTATTAAAATTACCGCACGCGTGTTGAAAAAAATCATCGCATGGCTGTAGTTTACTGTCCATCATGTTCATCATATTTCTCAAATAGTCACGATATATATACGTAAAGTTTTGTGCGGTTGCATTCGCGTTTAAGTTCGATAACAAAATTACAAACGCAATTAATATGTAGCATTTCGGTTTAGGTTTCAATTTTGAATTCTTCATTATTTGTTTTCACACACTGAATATTTTGTTTGCTTTTGCGACGATACTAACGTTTTGGATTTTTGCAAAATACTAATCATCCATAATCATTCATTGATTTCAGAGCAAATATTCCATACTGAAATATGTATTTTAAGCTAATGATAGATAGATAAGCTTTTTACGTTTATTTTATTAATTGATAAGCGGGAACTGCTTCCCTTTAAAAATTAAAACAAAATTGACCTTCAAAAAAATTAAAATTAAAAAAAAATTATTAAATCTTAGATTAAAAATAAAAAATAAAAATAAAAAACAATTGCAAATATTAGCTATCAACAGATTAATTTGCCAAGCAATGGTTTTAAAATGTGTGAATCATCATAGGTGATCTTTGAAACGAAAATTTTAAATTCACATAGGCAACTTAATAGTTGACTTTGAAATAAAATGTGAAAGAACGCAATCAGTATCGGTGATGCATTGTAAGCTTATTGTGGCGAAAAAAGTTGGAATTCTTTTGCAATGCAGACTATCTAACCTCCTATCTTTTGAACTGACGACGAAAACGATACCGGCTAAAATCCTAGCTGTTTATGCAGGTTCCATCTGGCAATCACTCATTTGATTATGACTTTTCCATTCGGTCTTAATATCTGACTTGGCGTATGGAAATGCAAGGCTAGGCTCGTAAAGGTAATAAAAAACTAAAGAACTCTAGTTTAGGTTAAACATTGATAACACCAGTTGATGTCATGATCTTCTGTACCGACCAGTATTCACAGAGCCTACATACGTGGGGTAATTGACATGATTACTGGTAATTAATCAAATTGTCTAATAAGGGTGCTTGCGAAAAGTCTTTTGCAGAAGATGCAACCGCTATAGAAGGTATAGAAAAAATTTGGTTGTAGGAACTTTTATAATGAATTGACCAATATAGGGACAATTGAAGTCGGACAGACAGCTTTATAGTTTCATGAGAACTTTATAATGATGCAAGTGTTGCGGTCGTGTCGTTGTTGTTTTGCAAACGATGATGGAATAACGAAGAGGTGATGAGTTTTATGCGGGGATTCCCAAAATTTATAAACTTCAACATCTATATTGTAAACAGTGTTGCCATTTGCCAAGTATTCCCTTTTTTGTTAAGTTTTTTTTGAGTTGCGAAAAAAGCTTTCATTAAATCTCTTTTCTAAATAAAAAGAAAAGAAACACCAACACAGGGCACCGAGCTCAGGTGTTTCCTTTTATAATTTTGGCTTGTTTTTTAGAAAAGAAATCTCAAAAATCTGTTACTCGGAGTCGACTTTAAACTGTAGGTTCCGCCAATCATGTATAAAATTTACAGATACAACATAACAGTGTGGTAGGTCGTAATCCTGACTAAAGGTTGTAATGAGTAAAGTTATTTCAAGCAACCCTTATTTAAACTTAAGAGATAACGTGGTATAGTAGCTGAAGTGCTCAACTACAAACTCCTTTAATTTTATTTCAAGCCCTAGCTAAAGCGAATGAATGTTAATCATAGTTTTCGTAGTTATAAACATTAAAACCTTCAATCCCTCGTATATGACTTTTGATTGAAATCTACTCAAACCAGAGAGAATAAAATCAACAGTGGACATCAGGTCATGCAGTCCTACACGTTGAGAAAGAAGAGGTCTCCCGATTCTTGTATGGTAGTAGAGTAATACTCTATAAATCAAAGACAGGCCGATGATTCACTGGCTTCATGCGTCTTTAGTTTTAGGCTAGATTAGATCGGAGTGGTAGCTTCTGATATCAATATGCTCACTTGAGCAGTCTCTGTATTCTGTACCAAAGCCAGGGAAGAGGCAGAAGTTGGTCAGCGCAAGGGCTGCACAACAAAAGCACCGGAAAGTTTGATAAGCGAAAGTAGTGTATTCCAAGGTCAATCTGAAATTATTTCTCCACAGATTCTATGCGACCGCTATTAATATTGTAATGAGAATCCCATACCATTGATCCATACTTCGGAGAATTTTTTTGTCCACCGTTTAATGAATCCAAGAACAAGTCTAGTCATCGTAATGTGGACTTTAAATTTGAATTTTCTGTACACTAACATGTCAAGATCAATAAATGAGTCCACCAAATTCAATTGATGGTTATCAGATGAATAATTAATGCCAATTAAATAAATTCTTGAAAATTTAATATATTAACACATTTTCCAATATTCAGTTCCATCATGTTATATTTGCACTATATGTATAAGATATTATTGAGATCGCATATACGGTTCTTCAAAATAAACGTATTTTTCATGCTATTAGATGATATATGTAGTCATAACATGAGAATCTTACAATTAATTATAAATTTCTTTTATAAAACTTTACAAAATTATTTCATTTAAATTAAAACAATCACACAACGTTTCAACATTTTCAATAGTAACGGTCTAACCAATAAAACACTATCGAAATCAACACTGCTACTGACCGTTTTTACACGACATGTGTAGTGAGAAAAAAGTGACGTTATAAATTATAAAGCCACAGCAATTTTTTGTTAAACAAAGTGGCGCGAGTGAATCAGAGTATTTTGATTATGTTTTAATAATTGAATACCGTGATATCGCTGAAAACATTAAAAATATTGTCGGATAATATAAAGAAGAAGAGAATTTCTTAATTATTGTTTAATGTGTTTAAAAAGTGTGGAGAAGAATGCCCATTAAAAAAGAAGAATTTGAGAAGAAAAAGAAGTATTGAAAAATTTTAATGAATTTAGTCAACTTTGTGCAAACGAAAATAATTTAAAGTATTAAAAAAGATTTTTTATGAATAAGAAATCGTCATGTACACAACCAAAAAGGAGGTCGATGCTTATGCCCGCTCTGAGTTGTCTAAAGTACTATCGTTGGCAGAGGTGAGTCTGTTTCTATTTTTTTTTCCAATATTAAGGATTTGTTTCTGTTAGACGGATAGTCTTAGACGTAGTGTGTTTGCGTGGAAAGTCACAGAAAAAATTGTGTGTTTTTTCATACAAGCAAATATTCGTCAGAAACCATTTGTCTTACGGAAACAGGGTATAAGACGCCTTTTTTTTCTTGGTGTTTTGATGTACTTATACAGCCATCTGAAAATGAAGAAGAAATCGACTTTAAAGGTATATAAAAAGGTGTATTCATCACTCCCGTTCATTTTTCCATTCTCTTAAACAAATTCAAAGCTTTAGCAAAGTACACATCCTGAACGTGAAAAGACGTCTAAGTGCAGGGGGCACATCTAATGCACCCAATGTATTATACAGCAATGAATTTTTTAAACTATTGTATAATAAGCTTTTTGTAATGGCAGATTTTAATTATATTATAATATAATATTATATTATTATAATTAAAAATATTGTATTCCAAGCACTTTGTTACAATGCTTGAGAATGCGGATACCATGAAAATATTAATAAAATAAAAAGTTGTTTTTAAAAAATTTATGCAAATTTATAACACGATAAAAATTTTAAATTGTAATAAATATGCCATACCCGACGAAATAAGTTTAAAAAAAATAGTTAGAGGAACTAATGAAGATTTTTTTTTTTTTTTTTTTTTTTTTTTTTTTTTTTATAAAAATGTTGAAACGGAAAAACTTTTCTGAAGAAAGTATAAATTAATATTGTGTTCGTACGCTAATTCTACAATTGTAAAAGAAGCTTATCACATACAATATTAATAACCACAAAATACAATTAATAACGATGTTTACGTTTGTAGACGCCTCTCACATTTCATTTTAAAGCTTAGTACTCGTGGTGTAAGTTTATTTTTATCATAATATTCTCAAGTCATTATTTATTCAGACAACGCAGAAACCTAAAGAGGAAAGAATACGTAATTTCAACCGACAAGTAACTAATAGAGCAAAGCACATCAGAAAACATGTATTTCAACTTTTTCTTTGGTTGAACTAGGTGTAGCGCATTCTATCAGGATCTAAATTGAAGCACTATTTCAACCTGCCACTGTAGAAAAGATCGGAATATAGACGGCAGATATCGTTTTCAAACATGTTAATAGCCCTAACTTACCGATTCATTTACAAAATAGACTCTATGACAACCACTGGAAAGTTAAGCGATTCTTTTAAGAACGCACGAAGACTGCGGAACATGTTTTGATTTAATGTTGTCAAATAAAACTCTAATTAAAATAATAATCATACAATTTTTATAATTCTTTACGTATCATAATGAAACAATATTAATTGTTATTGTGAATATAAAAATAAAACATTGTTAAATTGAAATTCGAGACAACTAACGGTAAATAAACAATAATTTAGTTTATATTTTCCACCGTGGGAACATAAATGTCGTGAAAACGTAGGAAAAAAAATGACAAAGTAATCAAAAAAGTTAGACTAAAGTTCCGACGAAATTTGAAATATTTGCGTAGGTCTTAAATGATACTAAAATTAAAGCTCTGATACTCAAAATAGTTGTAATGTTAATATTAAAACTAACAGCTTTTTTCTTTCCAAAATGTAACATATTAAAATTTTTTTCATCCTTTGTTAAATATACAGGTTTTCTGATCTCAAATTTACCGAATGTTTTATTTTCTATCATTCTACTTCTAAAATGAGTCTCCATAAGATTCTTTTCAAAAGATTGTTTTTCACCATAAAAAGTATTGTGTTACGTTTATACCTTTTAAAAACGTT
The DNA here is from genome assembly GCA_005959815.1 of Sarcophaga bullata. NCBI lineage: Eukaryota > Metazoa > Arthropoda > Insecta > Diptera > Sarcophagidae > Sarcophaga > Sarcophaga bullata. Next base: position 5,024 of record QOCX01001882.1, on the reverse strand, counting down.
TGAAATATGAGCCCGTAGATTGCAAATAAAAATAAAAATAAATTTGTGGTTATTAAGTTAATTAAATTCTTTATTATTCGCACAATTTTGTGTGTCACTGTTCACAACTCGTTCTAACAACAACAATTGCTTCATTTGGTATTCCTCTGTTTATGCCCTTTGCGATAAACAATAACAATTACGACACAATTGTTCTGTAGATCTTTGTAACGGAGATCTTCAAACCACGACTGCTTTCTTCACACGTAACGCATCTTCACACAAGACTGCCTGAACTTCTAGTCCGACTCTTGCCTGCTTTGCCTTGCCTTTTATATAGCGACGTAAACAGTCTGATGAATGTTCTCGTAGGCGAAGGTTTGTGTCTTCGCTTTCTCGAGAATTCTATGAATATAAACATGTTGTTTACATTTATTCATGTTTACTTGTTTGTAGTTTGCGTATTTTGTTTACGTTTGTCATTGTAGTGTTGTTATTGCTTGTTGGTTTACTTGTTTATCGGTTTTTCGTTATAGTGATGTTGCTATATTTTTGTTTATTGGTTAATCATGTAAACAAGTCCGTTGTTTTGTTTTTGTAGCTTTTGTTTAACATTTTAATGTTAAACGATGTTACATCATTTCCATTTTCCTAACAATATTCTTTCTTATTATATACTTTAGAATTTTGAAAAATTATTAAACATGTAGAAATTATACCCTTATTGTATTTATTGTTCATATGTAGATATTTGTATAGAAAATAATTTTTATTTTCATTTATTAACAAAGTGTACATACTTATTTTCTTTGTTTCGTTCTAAAACTATTAAGGGAGAAGGATAGGATAGGGAATGGATAGGATTATTATAATGTGGTCTTCACGAAAATACTCGAAAATCTTTGTCTTCCTTGTGCAATTCCCGAAATAGTTTATCTATCTATCTTTTACAGTGTTGTCAGTAATTTTTTTCGAAAAACTTTTTATTTCTGAAAAAAAAAGTACCAAAATTTCTAAAGAAAACACCGGAGGCCGATGCCCTCCGTTGGTGTTTCTTTGCTACTTGTGCCCGGAACTAATAAAACATACAATATTTTATTTAAAAATGTAAATATTTCGTGTTATTATTATTGAATTTTGTCGAAAAAAACTTGTTTTGTTAGTGTTGCTTGGAGGAGCATCGATAAAGTCGAAAGAAAATAATTTTTAATAAATAGCACTCGAAGAATTCGCCAAATAAAACACGTTTTATTATTTTCAAATGTAATTTTAATTTAATTTATTATTTCAGAAAGGGCAAGCTAGGCTTTTAAATTCAATATTTTTCCTCTGACGCATTCAAAGTTTGTGCAGTTCAAATAAACATAAAATAACTGTATGTACATGACATATATATATAAAATAATAAAAGAAAATAGATCATAATATAATGGACATGGCATATTAAGTTAACACATAAATAGAGGAAAATTCCTAGAAAAATTTAAAAATACACTAGGCAACAAAATTAAATTAGATATCTGTTGACGGCGGTAACAGTTAGGGAACAACTTTGTGAGTAATATTTACCAACACAATAACAAAAAAGAAAGGTAAGTTTGATCCATTATTATAACTTGCCGATAAAAAAAAACTCGATAAACTGTTGTCATAAATAATTTTTTTAAAGCACTGGCAACAACTGGCTTCTTTTGTTTTTGTTGTATTTGCTCATTTTGTTTATATTAAAAGATCCAATATTGAAAATATTGTCTTAACTTTAAAAGTTACCGGTAGGATGATCCTCCCTTTAGATTAACGCTCACATTTACCTTATCGGCCGCTTATAACAACGAAAAACAATTTATCTGCCAGTTAAAATCCTCCCTTTAGTGAACGGCAAGCTGTAATAAAGGCCCGTATTCATAATCGATCGTCATTTAGTGGACGTTACTTATCTTTGAAACAATCTTTTTATTTGTCAGTCGTAAAAGGGAAATTCATTTAAATAGTTTTCGATGGCTTCAATTCTTTTTACTCACTTTATAATCACTTAACACGTATTTTAATAAATTTTATTTTAATTTTAGCGCCATTTACGCAATTTTACTATAGCAAAGCTATACTACGAAATTAATGAATTTGCTAATGCTGAGGAATACCTTTGTTCGTATTTGAGTGTTAAAGATGATAATGATCAGGCCCATAAATTACTTGGTCAATGTTATCAGCGTTTGAAAAAACCCGACAAAGCTTTACAATCGTTTCAGCGTTCATTGCAATTCAATCCAAAGCAATCGGACATACTGGCTGAAGTCTGTCAACTGTTGTTGGAGGATACAAATTTAAATACCAACACAGCAAAGTATTGGTGTGAGTTGGCCGAATCTGAAAAAATACAACATGAAGCCGTATTTTCTTTACGACTTAAACTCATGAACAAAGAGAGTTTGAGAACCAATCAAGTAGAAGAATTGATACAGAAGGAAATCGCTGCAAGACCGAATGATGTCCAATTGAGAGTTAGACTGGTTCGCAACTATGTTGAGAAAAATCAAATATTAGATGCATTCAAGTATGTGCATCAATTGGAAATGAGTCAGAAGGATGAATTTGTGATAAGTGGCGAATGGTACAATGTCGTTTGGCTCGTTTTAAACAAGTACGAACAAATGCCGAACACAAAAAAAGACTGGGACTTCTGGTTATTGCTGATCATGTGCTTGGAACGTCAAGTTCAAATAACATTTTCTTTACCAACGAAGCCCACAATCGTAGGCGGTGAAGTAACTGAAACGGAAAATTTGCTCTTCAATCTAGACCAGTACCTATTTAAGATATCACAACTGTCAGATAAATTCTGTGCCCAAAAGGAACTAGTAGAACTGTTTCTTGACCATTATCGTGGTCAACTTTTGTTACATGTCACAGTGTTAATATTTAAACGAGGACGATTTCATAATAAAAGCCAATGGAAAGAAACTACTCGCTCTGTCCTGCCGTTACTGTTGTTAGCCTACCAAACTGCAGCCTCAAACAACAAAGAGCCATGGATGAAGCATAGTGACAAACAAATTAAGCAATTAATCACTTTATGGCAGAGGGAGGGTTCTTTTCGGTGTGCACAGGTAAGTCATAATATTATGTTATAAAATCAAGACTGTCTATTATTGTCTTAACGTATTTAACATAATTCATTAAAGGTTGGACGAACTCTACTTTCCTGTGTCGATGACAACGGTGTAGACAAGGAAAATGCTCACAACATTAACAATCTTTTGGGTTCTCAATCATCGGGCCTTGGCAAAGTAATGATGAACTATTAAATCAAGTCCGTCAGATTTGCAGTGATCGTCAGTGGAGACGTAATATTTTTGCTTTATTATTCTGCAATAGTGACCAAAAAATTAAGGAACAGTCATCTATGTTCTCAAAGAGTTCCAAACTGATTGAACCTATTTATGAAATGCCATCATATGCTGACGTTGAATGCTATGAAGATGCCGCTCAATGTCTGCGTCCTCAATCTCTACAGCATATGGTTTACTTATGTCTTAGGGAAATGAAAACGTTGGCGTATGTAAAAGCTAACCATGCCTCCCTTCTCAGTGGGATCTAACATTACTGCCTCTGACCAAGGAACCTCACCGTTCCTTCCCTGTGGAGCCGAACTCGGGTTCAAATCACTTCGATGCTACGACTACGCCTTCCGTGTGCGCCGCTACGATTCAGGCCAACGAGCGAGCCGTAGTGGAGCGTCAGACTAGGAGCTTCCTGTACGCTGCTACAATTCAGGCTAAGAGAGCTTTGGAAGTAGATAGCTTGGCTTTGGGAAAACCCAAACTTCTACCATTTTTTAACATTCAAAATTTGTTGTGCACCAAGGAACAATCACAATGGTGGAGTGCTGCTTATATTGTTTACAAAAATCTTAGCAGTGGCAACGATCTGGCGGAATTAAGAGCAAATTTACAATATGGAATCGAAGCTGTTCGAGGCGTTAATGGACCAAAATTGGACATGGCAATTGCTTTTAGATTGGGGGAAATATTTGCTGTCAGAGCACAAGACATTATAGAACCCATCGAAAAAGCATATCTGGAAGCTAGAGCTGAATCTATTTACAAATATGGTTTGAATATGATGAAAATGCCTAATGGGGGTGTTTTAGAGCAATCCCGTAAATACTTCAAATACGTAAAATCACAAACCCCGGCCGCCGAACGTGCACTAGCTTCTGATGCCGAAAATGCCGTTTCATATTTGGCCACTAGATATTTCAAAAGATCTGAGTATGAAGATTTAATCGCAGAATTATCTGGTATTCAATTACCATTTGCAACATACTTGCAAGCTGAGGCTTATCGCAATCTAAATGAGACTAGTAAGACGCCGAAGAAAACTAAACGGTTGTATTTAAACCACGCTATCGTATGTTTAAATCAAACTTTAGCTCTTCTTAAAAGTAGCACCCATGCGAATTCAGATCATCTATTGCAAGCACTCATACACAGTGAAATTAAAAGACTTCAACAAACTTCTGCGCGTTACTTAAATGATTCGAACACGAATTTTAGTCCAATCACCGGTCATAACAACACAAGTACTTATGGAGATGCGGAAACTGCTTTTTATACTGAAAACTCGATTAGGCCTCCTATATGTATTTCGAATACTACTCGTTCGAGAAGAGATACTTTATCTACTACAGCCATGTTGCCGTCTCACAATCTTGAAATCGAAATTCCTGTTAAGCAAATAGCCAATATTTTAACTATTTTTAAGGATGAAATAATAAATAATCTTAAATCAGAATTAAAAAATATTACCAAGGAAATTTCCATATTAAAAGATAAAATCTCAAGTTCTGAAGGGGCAATGAGAAAAATTACCTCATGGAATGATGGTCCGAATCAAAAACGACAGTACATGGGTCTAAGTCAGAGTCATAATAATGATGGTAGTATAACAAATGGACTCAAAATGATATCAAATTGTCCATTTATGTCTCAACAACAATGTCTACAAGCTATGTTTCCACCCACACAAAATTACCTTTTGAATTA
>QOCX01001881.1:0-21831 GCA_005959815.1 Sarcophaga bullata | reverse complement strand
CGAACTCAACCCTAACCCACCCAATATGGTTGAATATGCAAACTGTGAAAAAATAACCACATTTTAAGAGAATGCTCATCATTTACTTCCCTGGGATTAAATGAAAGAATTGAATTTCTAAAACAGAATTCTACATGTTACAATTGTTTGGCCATTAGCCATATAGAATGTCACAGTACATTTACATGCAGATACTATGGCGGCAGATATAATAACCTATTACACAAACCAAACCCAAACACTAACCGCCAAAATAACGATAAACCCCCTACGTCAAATGCAATACAGTCTTTCTCCACCCAAACCCAATCAAGCAAAACCCAATTAGGTGATAGGGGCAAATTATTAGGCCTAGTTGGTTTGAGTATTATAATTCATGTTGAAAAATTCCCTGCTAGAGAGCTTATTGACCCAACCTCAGATTTTTCATTCATTTCTGATGAGCTAAGGCGCAAATTACACTTACCCACCCTACCCCTAGTTGCTGAGAACTCAGGTTTAAATTAGGTTGTTACAGCAAGCTGGAACAAGATGTGTCACATACATCTTACTTCTAACACGAATAAGGATTTGTCACTGAATATTCAAGCAATTGTAGTCAAAACACTCACTCAAAATTTAACCACAAAAATTTTAAACCTACTGTCATAAAATAGTTGGACAGCATCCCATTAGCTGATCCTAAATTTTATGAAAGCCTCCCACTTGATATTATAATTGGTACCGATTTTTACCACAAATTATCAGAGCTGGTGTTAAGAAACATATTCTTGGCACATTAATAGCTCAGGAAACTGAGTTTGGTTAACCGGACCAGTACAAGATTCACACCAAATTTTACCAAATTTTGGGAAATTGAAGAAATTCAACAAAAATCCGTTCAATTGTTTACTCAATGGCCGTTTTCAAGTAACTCTTCCATATCGTCACCCTCAAATTGAGTTAGGAAACTCTCGCCATATAGCAATGGCTTAAGAAAATATAATGTTACGTTTTTACCTTTTAAAAACGTTTAAAATATGAGCTCGTAGATTGAAAATAAAAATAAAAATAAACTTGTGTTTAATTTTAATAAAATCCTTTATTTATCACACAACTTTTGTGTGCCACTGTTCACAACTGATTCTAACAACAACAATTGCTTCTTTGTTATTCCTTTGTTTATGCCCTTTGCGATAAACAATAACAATTATCACACAATTGTTCTGTAGATCTTTGTAACGGAGATCTTCAAACCACGATTGGTTTACTTCACACGCAACTCGTCTTCACACAAGACTGACTGAACTTCTACTCCGATCCTTCATGCTTGGCTTTGCCTTTTATATCACGACGTAAACAGTCTGATGTATGTTCTCGTAGGCGAAGTTTCTAGTCTTCGCCTTCACGAGAATTCTATCAATGTAATCATGTTGTTTACATTCAAACATGCTTTCTTCTTTGTTGTTAGTATATCTTGTTTACGTTCGTCCCTTCAGCGTTGTTGTTGTTTGCTGTTTATGTGTTTATCCCTTTTTCGTTGTATTGTTGTTTTTGTTTTACTTTTGTTTATTTGTGAATTAGGCAAACATGTCCGTTGTTTTTGTTTTTGTAGCTTTTGTTTAACATTTGAATGTTAAACGAAGTTACACCATTTCCATTTTCGTAACAATAAGAATGTACTAAAGAAACCCGAGTTCAAACTTGAATATGATAACGCGATTCAGGAATATATTGACTTAGGTCATATGAAACCCATAAGCTATAACTCTAACACTTCCCCGAAACCCGATCGTGTTACGACAAAAGTTCATGCAAAACTTCGAACGGCAACAGCTTAAATGATACCCCACACATTGATCGTACCCTACAACAAGATTTCGTTGTTTCAATCTTGAGATGGTGCTTTTATAAGATTATTTTTAATGCCGACATTACTAAAATGTATAGGCAAATTCAATTAAACCCTACCTACATACCCTACCAGAAAATTTTATTCCATTCAAGATTACGAACTGCAAACAGTCACATTTGGCGTTAACTGTCCCCCTTATTTAGCTATCAGAACCCTACATAGATTAGCTAAATACATGCATACATATACCCATCCAATTGCATCTCAAATTTTGAGAGAAATTTTGTACGTCGAAGATATACTATCCGGTTCTCACACTGTTCGAGAAGCTGAAATCGCTCAAAATAAGTTGAACACTGCTCTTGAATCTGCTGATTTTCCTGTACGAAAGTCGACATCAAATAGCTAGGGAATATTAAATAATTTACCAAGGATTATCAACTCAATGCCATCTTTCTTACCGCTCCAGAAGTGAAAATCCCTAGAACCCTAGGCATTCGATGTCATCCAGAAGAATACAATTTTTTCTTTGAAGCCCCAAGATAGGGATAAAACCAGTTTTAACAAAGCGTGCAATTTATCTGCCATCGCTAAACCTTTTGACCCAGCTGGTTGGTTATCACCAATTATTATATCCTCCAAAATTGTGATGCGCCAAATTTGGCAGGATAATACAGCTTGGGATGAATGCCTGAATACACATACCCTTTTTAATTGGCACAAGTTGTTGCAGTTTTAGAATAATGACAACATTCGGGTTTCTAGACTTCATGACTTTTCAGACGCTTCAGAAAAGGCATACTCCGCGATTTTATACGCACGAATTATACCCATAAACGGACTTATATCTGTAAATCTACTCTTCGCTAAGGCAAGAGTTACACCTATCGAAGTCGTTTCGTCTCCGAAATTAGAACTGCGTGGAGCGGTGTTGTTGGCAAAAGTGACACATAATTTGACTACCCAGCAAAGGCAAACACAACACCCAAATAATTTTTGGACGAACTCTTCCATAGTTTTGACATTGTTCAGCAAAACCCCAAATACTTGGAACACCTTTCTACAAGACCGTTTGTCTCCAATTTCCGATGCGGTAGGAACTGCAGAAATGTGGACTCTTATGACAACCTAGCCGTTCTTCTCAGTTGTTGTTGTAATACAGATGGAATGAACCAACCTGGTTGAAGGAAGATCCGACAAAGTCTACAACACATCTACCCTCCGAAACTCAAGCTGGAGCTGAAACTGTAGACCCAAAACCATCTCTGAATCTCACTCACCCTACCCAGGACATTTTGGAAAGATTTTCTAAATGGTCCAAAACTTTTGAAATATTGTAGTATGTCTAGTTCTGGAACGAAAAAATCCACAATCTATTGACGAAAGGCTCAATAGATTATTAACCCACCCGAGTATTAAACTTGATGAGCATGGGATCTACGTGTGATAGATCAATAATTCTTTGTTAGACACATTATTTCAAAGAGAAATGTTACAGTCTGAAAAGATCAAATTTACTTACCATTACACCCATAATAATCACCCACTACTCACCCAAGCACTCGTTACATACCAAATTCATACCCAGAACACCCAAAACTATTATTACTCACCCAAAGATTAATTTCAGATCCCACGGATATCCATAGATCCCGACGGAGAGTTATGGTCGATTTAGAGGTCGAAATTGATATTTGCACCCATGGGAGGACCCCGACATCCCGAGTGAAACATTTAATACCCAAACACTTTCATTTTGAACAATTAAAAATAATTTGTTTTCATTCGCAGGTTGCCGGCCCGGGAGGATGTTCACACGGGAGAATGTTCACCCTGCCTTCCAATATCCTTTACACACATAATGACAATAACATCTCTAACACACATCAACATTCACAATAGACACATATACGCACATTCATCAACACTCTTTTACCAACACCTTCAATATCATTGTTTTACATCTTTACAGTTCAGTTGCTTATCGATCCTCGAACAACACAAAACGCGTGTGTCTTATATTTTGTGAATAATTTAATAATTAATTACCGTTAAATTATATAAAACATATACATAAACCAAATTATAAACGAAAATATATAAATATGAAATAAATAAAAAATAGATCATTAACTATAGTGAATAAACATAACATAAAAATTGTAAAATAAGTTAAATATTGTAAATTAAAATAAATATTATTACCAAATACGAATAAAATACGTTTAAAATTTTTAAAAAATATATACATACAAATAAAACATTAACTAATGTTTATTATTAATGTATAGACACACACATATACGTATTAAAAGACACACACATATACATATTAAAAGGTTTGTACATTGATATACCCTACATCCCCCACATACTACCCCTCACCCTATAACCTGTATGTTCAGGTTTTAATAACGCAATGTAGTATATAGAACACGAAAAATATTTTAGTTGTTTTGCTTATACTTTGCCTCAAAATTGTTGTACTGCGTTGCGTTTATTGTGTTTATAGCATAAGCAAATCTAACCTTTTCTTTTTATTAATTTTAAATTATTTTATAATTGTGCTGTAGAATTAATATAAAAGAATATATTAAAAAAACTGTAAAAATTATTTATCACGTCCGGTGTGTTGTCCACTACCATGTGTTCTTTACTATTCAATTATGCTCTTTTATGCAGGTAGTAACCGACTTACGACCGTTCGACTTATGACTTATGACCATTTTTTCTCACTAGAAAGTACTTAATCCGTATGTGCCCAACTTTTTTCTCTTAAAAACATGGATTTTTGGTATTTATTGGAATCTATATGATATAATATATAAGTTTTTTCAAAATAAAATTCTAAAAATGTTACCATTTTGGAAATTTGATTTTTTGGGTTATTTGATGTAATAAAACTCTTTTAGGGATATGTTGAAGATTTATTTATGTATTTATTATATAGGGTAAACTGTACCAGTGGTCAGCACCCTAACAGCGATTTTGTTACTTAAAACTTATATCATTTTGTTTGTAAAAATTATATCAAAATTTAATTGACGTTTCGTCAGTAATTTGATGGTAGCTTCCACGCTCCTAAAGAACGTAAAAAATTATCTATGTAAACATGCACTGGGGGTCCTAAAGGCAATTTTGAAACTAAGTTCGTAACAACAGAACCTCCAACCTCCAGCTCTGGATTAGTGTTACCTGTGCTTCCATCATGGTTAGGTATAGCTTGTACCAGATATCCTAAGCGTGTTGCCGCACATCAGCATTTGAATCCAAAACGTATTGGTTTACCGTGGATTTGTTTTGTACTGAGATGACTGTAATATGGAATCATGGATTCATCAACACTTACTTCATAAAACTGAGGCCAATATTGTATCCAATTTTAATTTAGTTTCTCCCAAAGAGGTCGTACTGAAGTGAACTTATATTGGGCATCTAAAGTCGCATTAATCCCAGTATTTGTTCAAATCGCGAACGTGAAATTGCATTAGCTACACCAGGGTGATACGTATCAGCTCCAGAATCCCAAGACATACGATTCCTAGCTTTAATATTATATCCACTTAGTAAAAATATCGCAAACACTAGGCGAATTTCTTTTGTTACATCAAATTGTTATCCTTCAAACACTGCATACTATCTTGAACTTTCTATGAACATATCTGATATGTCTTCATCTTAAAATAATACGAACCATTCAACAGGAGACTTGTTCGGATTTAAAAACTCGGGTCGATTCCACTATCTTCTTCCTTTGGAAGAAGATGCCTAAACGTACGTATATTCATAAGGAGGAAAAAAGTATGCCAGGGTTCATGACTTTTAAGGACCAAACAACAGTTTTATTAGGCGGAAATATTGCTTGTTATAAAATGAAACCTTATGTAATACATCGCTCGAAAAATCCAAACGCATTTAAAGGATTAAATATTAATATGTTACCAGTGCAAATAAAATTACTTGAATGATACGATTACTTTTTGAAGACTGGTTTGTGAAAATATTTGCGCCCAAAGTAATAGATTATTGTAATAAACAGAATATTCCTTTTAAAATACTTTTATTACTGTATAAGGCACCTGGAAATCCACCACACCTGTGCAACTTTCACCCGAATATGTATCTGCCTCCAAATACTACGTTTATTTGCAGCCCAAAGGTCAGGGTGCTCTAGCTACATTTAAGGCCTATTATTTAAAAATTACATTTACTCAAGCAATTATGGCTCTTGAAATGGGGATTACTTTAAAAGAATTTTGGTGGAACTATAATATTCTTCATAGAATTAAAAACATAGCAAGTGGATGGAAAGAAGTCATGCCTTCTTGTATGAGCGGAATATGGAAACCATTAACAAAAAGATATAAAAAATGCACAAGTTCGTCGATTGAAAAAGAAGTTGACATTGAGGAAATTACAGATTAGATCATAGATCTTGGTCGGCAGCTTAATCTTGAAGTTGCCACTAAAGATATTAACCAACTCATTGCACACCAATTGAATGACCTAACGAATGAAGATTTATTGAAGTTTGAAGCACAATGTGTTGCAGAAAACAAAAAAAAAAACATAAGAAATGAGTGTTGCTCTTCACCAAATTAATAAGGAAATTCTAAAATTACAATAAATGGGTGCAAATGAAGAACGATTCTCAGAAATAAATAGGCTGATTCAGGAAAATTTGGCTGAAGACAACGTAATGGATTGCACTCTTGTCATAAGTACGGAAGATGAAAATGTTTAAATAACTCTAAGGGCCATTATTACAATTTGTCGTTAAACTTGGGTTTAGTTAAAGGTACCTTTAGCTGAAGTTACCTTTAACTTATTTTCATTATTACAACTTACAGATAAAATAAAGTTAACGTTTTCAAAAAAATATGGTCGGAGCAATGCCGATAAAGCTGTTCACTTAAACAAGTTGTTTTTTAAACGCAGTGGCAGCGACTAGCTTCTTTTTTTGCTATATTTGCTCATTTTACTTATATTACAAGTTGTCATATTGAAAATAATGGATAATACGGCAAGTTCAGCCATAAACTTAACTTTAAAAGTTACCGGTAGGATGGTCCCCCCTTTAGCTTAATGCCTGCTTCTATCTTATTGGCCACTTATAATAACGAAAAACAAGTTATCTGCCAGTTAAATTCCCTTTAGTTAACGGCAAGTTGTAATAATGGCCCTAAGTAATATATTTTTGTTTAATATATATATATTTTAATTATCTATTTTTGTTTTATAATATATGTAATGTGTTGTTTTTATTTCAATATATATTTTTCTGTTATTATTATTATTATTTTAAATAAAGCATGAATTATATGAATTTTGGACAGTTCCATTTCTCCTGACCCTTAAAGTTAGTAGTACAGTATGTAAATTTTTCTTAAATTTTTTTATATGAAATTCCACTTGCGACTTAATCGACTTACGACCGATGACCAGGAACCTGTCTCGGTCGTAAGTCGGGGAATACCTGTATACACATAAACGACCAGTGATATTGACTGTATTACCGTATTTTTAAGATCTCCGAAAGGTAATCTCTTTATTAGTATGGTAATTTTAACAAGTTTCCGTTTCTATGTATTAGACATCAATCCATTTTTTAATAACGTGTCTATTGCCCTCTTTGGTACATTTATGTTTATATTATATAACACTTTTAGATTGTTGCTTGCATATAATGAAATTTTTAATTAAAATAATAATAAAAAAATTATTTTATAAGAATAAACATACTTATTGTTACGTTTTCTATCTTATGCTCACAAAACAATTTTAACAAATAAATAAATAATATGTATATATTTTGAGTGACCGAAGTGGTAGAATTCTTTTTGCGTACTATTCATACCCTGATATCAATCTTTTAAATTTGCATATAAAAAATTTTTTCTCTAAATATTATCGTTATTATTATGACTGTAATGTGTATAAAAAAACTTTGAAACAAAATAAATAATTAGTGTGTATTTTGACTGGCAATCTAATGCAAATGCCGTTTTTGGTACTTTTCTATTTATACATAAATCTTTTTAATCTTTAAAATTTTTAAATACATGATTCTAATGTTCATAATTACTATTCTAACTAGAGATATTAATCTGCAATTTAATAAAAAAATATTTGAATAGAACAATATTCGACTGTACTTATATCTAAATTCCATAAATATTGACTCAGATTAAACCAAAAATGTAATATTCTATAATATTACAAGAATAAAAATAAATATAATAATAACATAAAATTTAGGAAGAAAATATAACTTCTTCGAATTAAGGCTCAATTGGTACTTTTTCAATTTTGCTTTTTCTTAACAACACTCATCACTGTTCTGAACAGATGACCTTGTGCAAGCGTCTGTATACCAATGTCCTTGCATTGTGTTATGTTCGTGTGTGTGTTGCTTTGTGTTCTGGTTCTTTTTTGTTTACATTCTTCGTTGACATATTTCCTGTTTTCAACGATTCTATAACACACAAACGTTTTTAAAGATACGTACGTTACGATTTTACGTTGCTTACGCATGAGTAACCAGCCCTTTAATCTTAACGTTTCTGCTATATGTGTATGGAAAAATATAGGCATCACTTGATGATGAAACAGAATACGTCCGCAACTTCAAACAAACAATCTGTCAAAAAAAAGATGGCCCGTAATAAAATCGACAATCACAACTTCAAATACTGTCAATTACATTTAAACATATGCGAATCACCCTTTCTGTTTTTATGTTTGTTTTACTTTTTGTTTTTATTTGTTTCGTGCCATATGTTTTTAATTTACAAAATGCATAAAAATCTGTGAAAATACGGTTACATACAGATTGTGAGAGCACGACGCTGACAAAATGAAATAGATTCTATCTGATGACTGCTTTTGCCGACGATTTTTAATGTCATTTTGTATGGGAAAAATCGTCAAGCCCAAATTCTGTTCCATCTCCATCTTTTGCCACATAAATGTATTTTGATTGAAGAAATTAAAAGCCAACAGTTCCGTTCGTTGCGTACGTTTTGTAAAATAGTTTATTTATTTCTGAAAGAAAGAAGAAAATAATTTTTGCACAAGTAATATATAATATATATGTTAGATATAGTTCTGGGATTGCTTTTTATAGGACTCTGTTAGCTCTGATTCCTCTAGTAAAAAAGCAAGAAGAAATCAGCTGCTCATAGGAGACAAACTTATTGTTATTCGTAGAAAAAAATCATTTTATCAGAAAAAAACAACAGGGGTAAATAGGGGTAAATAAACAAGTTACACATGAACAGCTGATTTGATATTGTGAATTATTGCTCTGTATTTTTATTTAACGTTTGTGTGTAAACCGCCTTCTTGCACTTTCCTTTGTTAAATAGAAATTAAATTTATAAATATTCGAAGCCCGTCTATTGTTGAAGAAGGAGGTGCAAAGTACGGTAAGTATATTAAATTTTATGTATTGTATGTTTTCTAATATTTTAATTTTTATAAAAACAAACAAGCCTACATTTTTTATTCTGTACAGTTCACAGCCTTCAACATCAGGTAGAGAAAATATCCTCTCGGCCGATTAGCAAAAACAAATATTTGAAAGGCCAGTTTTCAGAAACTCAGAGAGCTGAGAGTAAACGCAAGTGTCAACAATCGGAATCTACTCCACAAGTGTCAACTCAGACGGTGATCATAATCTTAATTTTATAATTACACCAAATAGCCCCGCCATTGAATGCACAACCACAACACTCCCTAGACTCTGCAATAAATAATAACACAGTTATAAATAATAACACAGTTTCAAGCCATCAGCAACATACAATAAACAATTTAAATGCTTATTGTACCCTTAACGGACTAAATGAATTTATGACAGAAAAACACCATCGGCAACCAAAGTGCTTATTACATCTACTTAAATAAAATAATCATTCTACGAATTCGTTAATCCGAAATCCGAGCAGCAGATTTTCCTTCTGTTAATTAGGTTATAAGTAACTTGTTTGCGGAATTTTTTGCTTCTACATATTCATCATCTACATTTAACGTCAATAATCAAAATTATATTCTTGAAGTAAAACACTGTGATGTATCTTTTATTGATCAACGTACTGTTTGCAATTATACACAACAATTCAAATTTTCGCATGTTGCCGGTCTTGATAGGGTTCCTAGCAGTATTTTAAAACACCATTCACAATTACTGAGTACTCCATTAACCTATTTATTCAAAAAATCACTTAAATTGGGATATTTTCCCTCCTTTTGGAAACAATCATTTATAAGTCCACTATTTAAATCGGGATCTAAAGCTGATATTTCAAATTATAGAGAAATTGCAATACCGAAATTATTTGAGAAACTCTTATGTGATACAGTGTCATGCATGGATTCTGTAAGTCTCGATCAACAATCACAAATCTTCACAAACAAACTGACGTCATTTATTTTGATTTCAGTAAAGCATTTTATAAAGTAAATCACAACTTACTCGTTCGTAAGCTTTATCAACTTGGTTTTAGTTCAGCATTACTAAACTGGATTAAATCGTATTTAGTAAACAGAAAGTAGTGCGTTAAATTCAGGAACATGTAATCGAACTTTATTGATGCACTGTCAAGCGTACCACAGGCCACTCCTATTTACTCTTTTCAAAAATGATTTCCCTTCTGTTACCAAACCTCGAACACATTAATGTAGGCAGACGAGGTCAAAATATTTTTATTAATAATAACATTGAGGACCAAGTATTTATACAAGATAATATTACCTACTTAACATCTTGGTGTGGTACTAATTAAATGGAGCTGCATGTTAGAAAATGTACATATATGTGCTTCACTAGATCATCTCCAACCAATGGATTTTATACAATGAATAATGCTGTTCTTGAACAAGTTAATACCTTTAACGATTTAGGATTAATTTTCGATTGTAAATTGGACCTCAAAAATCATATTACAACAACTGTTAGTAAAGCTACATGTATCCTGGGATTTATTAATGGTGTTATTAACTCTCAAATTCTTCTGGAAAAGCCTTACATAAGAGTACCTGTTCGTCCAACAAGATACTATAATTTCATAAATATAAAATATTACACAACTAACTATGCGAACTTCGATCCGTTTCGTAGAATCTGTAATGACTTTAATAATCTCTACCTTCATATAGAATTTAACAAAAATTTTGAATCCATTAAAAAGATATAATTGTATAATTATATCTTTAATAATCTTCATTGTTTGTTTTTCTTTCCCTGAACATATTTTTTGTGTTGAAATAGTTGTAACGATATGAATTGTAATAGTCTGTAAGGATTTTCCATAGACTTGAAATATATAAAATAAAAATATATGTATTACTGTGAACCAGTATACATATATGTATATAGTACCGCATATACTCAATCAACGGCAGCATACGGATACAATAATTTTGAAAATAGCTAAAGGTTTCAAAAATGTTTAAAAGGTGAAGCAAAAGAAATGGTAAAGTAGCTTTTTATTCACATATATAATGTCAATGTAGTTATTGATCAACTAAAATTCCGCTTTGAAAGACCTGAGCAGCTGATTCATAGTCAATTGAAAATTGAATGAACTACCATGTATTAATGAAAACAATTTAACTAAATTAGTGCCATTTTTAACTAAAGTGAAAAATCTAGCAGTATTCCTTAAAGCTATGAATGCCCAACAACGTTTAGAGGAGCTTATTTAAAAACTCCCTATTAGTAAGAGACTGGAGTGGTCCAAAGTTGCAATAAATATTATTCCATATCCAACAATCGAACATTTTAGTGACTGGTTAAGTGAAGTGGCGTAGTGCAAGATATTAACAAGGAATCAAAGCATAGAGTGATACATAGAACAGAAATGATTCACCTACGCGCTATATGCAAAGGAAACCATAAAATATATGACTGTCGGAAATTTTTAAATCTTAAAGTAGAAGAACGTTGGGCTATAGTCAAAAAAATTCATGCGTGTTTCTCTTGTTTTGCCGTAGAAAGAGAGTATGCCAGTAAAGTCAAATAATAGTAACAGTAGTGAGCTAAGCCATGACATTGGAAGCTGTTTCCATGATAATAAAAAACTATTGTTTCGTGTACTGCCCGTTACCCTGTATGGTGAAAACCGCAGTGTGGATGTTCATGCCCTATTTGAGGAAGAAGAGATCTAAAAGATGGTTGAAAATTATTTTAGTGTTGAAAATATGGGCGTACGTACCGCTTCTCCAACGAACGAACACGACATTAAAGCGAATAGAATATTACATGAATCAACAAAGTGTATAGGAAAACGTTTCCAAACAAGTCTTTTATGTGAAAATGATCTAGTATACTTACCAGATAGTTATTCAATGGCATTAAACTATCTTGAAAGTTTAGAGAAAATATTGGGACGTGTCGAAAACCTTTATGTTGTCTATAGTGGGAAAATATATATATATATATATCGAAAAGGGATGTGTCCGTAAAGTGCCGCCAGAAGATATTCACTTGACTTTAAATAAAAAATGGTATTCACCTCTTTTCTGAGTTATAAACCCTAAGAAAAAAAAGAAAATTAATATTAGTTTTTGATGTAGCTGCCAAAGTGAATGAAATTTTCTTGAACTATAATTTGTTAAAAGTCGTTACCAACCACATTTTACAGTTTTCGAACTAGTATAATTGCTGTTACTGTGGATATTTGCGAAATGTTTCATCAATTAATGATACAACCGAGTAATAAAATATCTCAACGAAGAAACTGTAATTATAATTATGCAACTGAAGAATATAAAATGATGGTGATGATATTTGGAGCTACCTGCTCACCGCGCTCTGTTCTTTATGTTATGAAAAAAAAAAATGCTCAAGACCAATAGAAACCATTTGCAAATCTCATAAAATATAGGCAGCTTTGGTATTCTTGAAGAAGCTATTGAAGTGTTACTGAAAGTGAAGAACATTCACAAAGAGGTTTGATCTAAGAGCCTTTACTTCATCTTCAAATGATGTTATCCAGGCGCTAGATTTAAATTCATCACTCAAAGTAACTCCAACCAGTGAGGACGTAGAGAAAGTTATGTGTCTCTATTGTCTCTCAGACAGCCTTATGTCTGATTTGAAATTTTAATAGGTTAGTGAAGACATTATTTCCGGTAACGAGAAGCCAACAAAATGCCAAATGCTAAGTATCATGTCACCATTTGATCCATTGATATTTTTAAGTCATTATATTTTTGGGGCTAAAGTAATACTACGAAATATATGGAGATGTGCTCTCCGATGGGACGAACCGATTTCAGATCATATCATCATGGGAAAAATGGCGTAAATAACTAAAAATATACTAATTTTCGTTTACCACGATTTTATTTCTCCTATGGAAAGCCATATGAAATTCAGTTGCATATATTCGTTGATGCTAGTGAGGAAGCCTTTGCAGCCGTGGCTTATTGGAGATTTATATCAGTTGATGTTGGTATTGGTGTCAGTTTTATATGTTCAAAAATTAAATGTGTCCCTCTAAATAAGGTATCAATCCCTCGCCTTTAATTACAGACAGTCGTCCTAGGGACTAGGTTAAACCAAATGAGCTTAAAATGAAATATTGGTGTCAACTACGATAGGAAATTTTGAGACGAATTTTACCAAAGATGATGCAGCCAACAGTGCTACTAGATCGATTTTCTAAATCAAGCCGATGGTTTTTAAAACAACACGAACATGATTGGCCTATTCACAATATTACTCCCCCTCCTGACGATGACGGTGAAGAAGAAATTCGCCCGAAGATCTCACTTCTAATTTTGAGCAATGATTTACATTAAAAGTTTCTCTTCTTATAGCAACCTAAAAGCACGATCGTATACATGTTTCGATTTATACATTGCTATTGTAAGCGGCACAGTGATTTAGATCGACACAGAATAGCAGCCAAAGATTAAGAAGAAGTCGAAAGAATCATTTTAAGAGGAGATTAAGAGTATCAAAAGAGGTCAGCCCGTCACAAAAGCCAATAATTTATTTAATTTGTTGACGTATATCGATGAATGAATGGAGTATGGAAGAATGGATATGGCCTTCAGCCTACCTTGCACCTCTAGAGGGCCGATAATTTTGCCTAATCATAATGCATTACGAGAAACAAATGAAACACCACAAGAAGCCAGGATTTGTGAAATAAGGAAAAAATTTTTTGTTCCTCAGTTAAGGGATTCCTTAACCAATAGATTATTGAGATGTGTTGTTAGTAAATGTTTTGTCCGCAGAAAAAACGATGATAATCCTGTTACTCCAGTCATGGAACTTGCGGATCGACTTGAGCCTTATATTACTCCATTTAAATACATTGGTCTTGACTATTTTGGATCGCTAAATATTAGTATTGTTGGTAGAACTGAAAAAATTGGGTAGAATTGTTTATTTGCTTAACTATACGCGCTGTTCATCTTGAAAGCATCATTTAGCAACGGATTCTTGCATTATCGCATTGGAAAAGCTTTGTGGGTCGTTGGCACCCAACAAAACGCTTTGAAGAAGTTCTTGAAGGCTAAACGCTTTGAAGAAGTCCTTAAAGCCGAACGAATTCAGCATGTATTGTATTCAAAAGGCGTTGAGTGGGTATTTATTTGTCCAACATACCACTCCGAGGGCGCAGTGTTAGAAAGAGTGGTACAGTGTGTCAAACGGGTTTCACGTCAAACACTAAAGACTGAATCCCTTATTGCCAAGGCCAATTAAAGAAAGAGATATGTTTATATGGATTCCAAGAAATCCATGGCGGCGAGTTTTGGTGATGCGTTTGTACATTGGAGCTATGACGTTGCTCGGAAAGCAGATGTGAAAACCTCAAATGGAGAGTTACAACGAGCTGTTTCGAAGCTAGCTGTGCTGTAGGGGTGCTACATAGCGCCTAAGTTCCACATGAACAGCTGATTTGTTATTGTGCATTGTTTTGTATTTTTATTTGACGTTTGTTTGTAAACCGCCTTTTTGCACTACCCTTTGACGTCTTATTTATTTTGCAATTTATAAGTTAAATAGAAATTAAATGTATATATATAATCGAAGGCCGTCTATTAGATTTTATGTATTGATTATAAAAATGAAATTCGAGTGGAACAAATGGAATACTTAGTTAAGTGTCTACGAGAGAACAGTTTTTAACATTTTTAGCTTTAATTCAAGCTATATATACAGCCGCTGAAATCTTTTTAAAGTAATTAAACGATTGTTTGAAAAACATTCGATAGTTTGAAAATTATGTTTATGCATACCATTTTAAAGGCTAATATCTCCCTTTTTTAAAAAACTTTAGATTTTTAAAATAGGTTGAAACATATTTGGGTGATCAATTATTTTATGTGAAAAGATAAAAAACCGTTTTTGTCAAATAAAACAAGTTTGGAGGGTTCGAGAAATATAAAAAAAAGTATTTTTGTGATCTACTTAACTAACTGAACAACTTAGACTATTTTGTTATTATTACCTGTTTCTTTAAGATTTTGTAATTGCGTTTTAAATAAATATATTTAATTACAAAATTTCTCCTACGGTAATTTTACCTAAAAACGTTTTTTAGGCCTTTACGGAAATTAAATATAAAAGTTAACATCACTTTAAACGATAACCTTTACAATTTGCTGTTCGTTATCATTGTACAAACATAAAGAGCTGATTTCTTTAAGTATATTTTGATATTTACTTAATGAAATTTTCTTTGCGTAAACTTTTTATTTTTTATTAAGTTTAAGACCAAAAATCAGGAGAAAACTCCTACTCATGTAGTACATTGTGTAGGAATAACAGAAAGACAGTTATTGGAGAAAGGAAAGAAAGATAGTGTGCGACAAATTTCGTTAATTGCTTTTTTTTTTAATAACCAGTGTAAAACCTTCGTATTTTTTTCAAGAATTGCTTTGTAATAATTCTCATTTTCTTTTTCTATTGCGGTTAATCTTATATAATTAATATCAACACCCAAATAATCATAAAACGTTCAGGGTCTTTAGATAGAATCGATCTCACGGCCTCGTCACTTGAAGTTTAGCACACTACCTACTAGATTATCGCGGCGCCCATCATCACATTTTAGTTAGGCCTTAATACTCTCAGTCCCAGCAATGTTCAAGCACAGTGCCTAAAGCGTCTAGTGTCTTTACTACCGTTATCCACTAAAAATTCTATTATCAGTTATTCCATGCTGAATATGAATGGTAACTTTCATCCACTTGCAACAACTAACAACAAAAGCTCGTTAGATTTATGTAGAAGTCTTCAAATATACAATAAAGTCAAATATATACGAAAAAGATATAATAAAAAAAGTATAATTTAAATAATAACTAAAATAACTTCCAAGAATTGGATCAAGTATAGCTATAAGATGCGAAGAATTATAACTTTCATCCCATCGACAATCATAGACGCTGTAATACACATATACCGTTAGTCTACTTCGCAAATGTGTTAAGTCCCTTGTTTCAAATTTTACAGTATACACAAAAAGCATTGTAGCTTTTTCAGTTTTTAAAATTTGTAAACTGTTTAAACACAATTATTTTTACAAAATAGCTCTCTTTAAATGCCCTAGATCAATTAATCAATCAATTAATAGTTAATATTCGTGGAGTTAGCACATGCTTTTAATATTTTTCGTAGTTTAGTGGACTTAGCCTTTTTTGCAAACCACAAAATTACAACAGCTTTAAACTGCATAATGACACTTTATGTTGTCGAAAAATATGTATTTTGTATAGTATTACCGTTTTGCATTAAAATCTCAATTTTGGAAAAAAGTAGACTTAGCGTCTTTGCGAATTATACTAACGATAAGCTTAACAGGTTTTACGAAATATTTGTTCATAGTTATACAATTATACATATTATATTACATAAAAATTATGGTTTTGTCCATATGGACTGCCAAAGAGTAAATAGTGAACTATAAATAGATGCCGATACAGACACTTGACACTTGTATATTCGAATCTGACATTGTACACTTTAAGTATAAATTTGTGGGTAATTAAAAAAAAAAAATAAATAAACAGGTGAAATTTGCCGCTTTGCCTGTATACGCTAGTCAATCTTTTCTTAATATTAACTGAAGTATTCTGTGTGTACCCATGACAGTTTAAGGGTTAAATTTTATTATTTCCCTTCTGGTGCTTTTGTTAATTCTTTCCCTTTCTTTTTTTTCAAAAATTGCGTTGGGGTTATAAAGTTAGTCTTTTGTTTTTTGCACTTACTGCTCTACAAGTGGAAATCAAAAGCTACCAGCGGGAATTCTTTACGAGCAACACAGTGCTCATGTAATCCTTTTCATTGTTAGAGTCAATTTATTTTTTATAATTATGAACATATTATATATTCGCAACTTTCTCATTTTTTCTTTTATTGTTTCAAACATAATGCTGCAAGTGTGGAATGTTGGAAAGAACGACTAACTAACTGACTGCCTTCTTCGATAGCTGACGGACTAAATGAATAAATAAATGAAGAGTTTGTCATTCACCCCTGTTGCCTTTTACTACCACCAATGAGACGGCAAACCAACAATCTCAACAATTAACATGTGTTTGTGTAAACGTGAATCTAAGTATGTGAAAGCGTTCAACAGAAACATACAGTAGAAGACAAAACAGCTAGGTTTAATGATTCGAACACTTATTAACGCAACTTTATCGTTTATCGACTGTTAAAATTCGATTAGGGAATGGTCGGCGGGTTACAAAAACAGTTTGAGACTGCATATAATCCGAATTGCAAAAACCATAAATTGATGTTAACAATCAGTTTACTTTTCTTATTATATCTTGATCAAACGGTCCGCAGTGGTAATTTTAGTACGTTTTCTCTTGCAAGCTACAATCTGTCAAAAAGGCAATTACAATATATATTTCTTTTCATGCGACTCAAATCAAATCTATCAGGAAGAGCTTTATTCTTGTAAGGAAAGGAAAGTTGTGAATTTTGAATATATTGTATATGGTATATAAAATTAAGCATTTTAAAATTAAAAAAAAAAAACAGAAATAATAACATGTCACTCATCTCTTGGATGAATATTCTAGGTATAGTAAGAAATTCATAAAACATATATTTCCATGATTTTGAGTGCTTTTTGAGATTAAAATCTTAATTCATTCGCATCGGGCTATTTTTACTCATACTTTATTTTATATTTTTTTAATGTTTGCGGTCTAGATTTCGAAATTAAACTCATCGAACTTATTTCCATTATCTCAGTCAGATTGTATAGGCAATAACAGGATTCTGCATCAAGGCCCGTCTTGGGATTTAAAAAGGCGAAAAATAATTACTCTAGGAATTGAACAGTACGCATTCTATGTGTATCTAGTAATTAACGAGTGATCGGAAGTGAGGAAGCTTACCATGGAAGCTTTAATGGAATTGAAGACCAAGCTGATAAATAAGGCGGAAACGTTACATCGACTATTATGGAACAATCGCACCTTAGGAAAAGATACTCTGGAGCAATTCTAATGGGAGGAAAACCATGAGTGCATTAGAATAGAATAAACGCGACCTTAGTACACTGATGAGCGCCTCGGGATAAATGTTGTTGATTTTAAAGTATGTTGGACTGGGAATATTTTTTATGCCATTGTTCAGTTTTCGTAATCTCGAGATCCCAATATTTTAGGGAAGATACAGGATTAGAGATAACAAGTCTTAGAGAACTGGGTTGGAAGAAGATTAAAAAGTTTTACAACATTTTGCATTAATGAGCGCACAACAAGCCTACTTGATGGTATAGATGCCCAGAAATTGTTAAATTTTTGAAAATACATACATACATACATAATTGGCCATTACAACCCTTCAGTCAGGATTACGGCCTAGCTTCTCACACCACTTATGTTGTGTGTGTTAATTTTATACATGAGTGGTGGGACCTACAGTTTAAAGTCGACTCCGAACGACAGATTTTTGAGAAACTTTACATGGCAATTTTATTTACTCTCAGAGTTTTTGCCAGAAATCTGCTGAGAGGAAGCCGCCGAAGAAATATTTTTTCATATTTCTTTTTTGATGTCTGACCGGGGATACGAACCCTGGCCTTTCGTCTAATAAGCCAACACACTACCCACTAGACTACGGCGACTTCAATTTTTGAAAATATATTCAAATTATTTGTTTGAGAATAAATTTTTATAAAGAAAAAAAAATGTAAACAAAATGCGCACACGACAATTATCGCTTCCCGGTGTCTAATTTTTTCAAAACGATAAATTTCGATTCCCGATGGGAATAAGACTTTCGTTGTAACATTTATCTTATATAATGATGTGTCCGTTGAAAATAATTTAACTAATTAGAGTTTCTGTTTTTTATTTATTACTTTTTTCTCCATTAGATTAGTTAGGAATTTGACCAGACTTCTTACATCACGTACGTTGTGTGTGTTAATTTTATCTATGACTTTCGTGACCTATAGTTCAACATCCAATAGATTTGAGAAATTTTTTCTTCGTAATTTACTCTCAAAGCTTGAGCCAGAGCCTGTTGATTATTTTTCTTTGAAGATGTTAGAGCTGGGGTTTAAACTGTCGTCTAGTAAGCAAACATACTTCAATTCATTTCATTTCAATTCACTTTTAATGCTATTGACTTAGATTTTACTATCATGAGTATTGACACGTCTAAAAGAGCTGGCGAGAGGCAGGGGCATTTATGGTAGCTACTTGTAATAAAGTATACTTTCGAGATTTATTTCCATTGTGCACACTGAAAGTGCATTGAAAGATATAACTTTTAATAATTTTCATATCTATTCAATTCGAATAAGTGATTCACTTGCAATGTAAAGGTTTGACGTTAAATAATTCATGCATTATGATATTTAAAAAAGTAAACTGTAGGAATCTGAACTATAAAAAACTTTTCTCAGTTTGGTTAACAGTCATTGTTTTCATCTATAACTAACGGAAACTATTTAATTTATAATTTGTTTATGTTTTTATTAGGTCGATGTCTTTACGATAAGAAATGCATGAGTTAGCTGATTTTTAAATAATTACTTCCAATTATATATGATATCGTGTTGCTAAAATATTTAAGTGCAAAACAATAAACACTTACGTACGCAATATCCTATTGACTGATGACTTCAAAGACAAGTAATTTTGTCCATGATGACGGTAAAGCACGGCCATGCAAAAATTACGATTGGTATTTCTCTTTCAGTGGCGGAGCTACTTCTATATTTTATACAATTGTACATATAGTACGTATGTGTATATTGTGTATATTGAGTATTGAGTATTAATTATAAAAATACAAAATATGTTTCTAGAAATATTCTTGAATCTTATAACATTGATTAAAAGTGTTTTATATTTTAAGTCATTTTTAATATTACGTATGTAAGATACTATACCAATTTCGATAAATCTTTACCAAAGCTTTAAAAATGCGTGATAATGATTGGTATATTGAGTTTTCGTTTGTTTATGTAATCTGTATGACGTTGCGTTGGTATATGTTGTTAGAATATGTATAATATATGCAGTTATTATCACAGATATAACGTTATTATTCTCTTCAGTGGCTTAAACCTCAACCATCTTAATTTCCTTTCCTTGTGTTCCTTGATTGCAACTTATTTTTGTTAATATATGCATATAAAATTTATTATTATTCTTTTGTTTTTGTTTAGTTTCATTAATATCACAGTTTCGAATATTTTTGTCTTTCACTGTAAGTAAGTTATTTTTTTAGGGTGATAGAACAAAATAAATCCAAACAATAAATATTTCGTTCTTTGAAAAAAGGACAAAAAGCATACAATCACATTTTTTTATGTGCAAACTCTGTGATGGAAGTTTGCTAAAATGACTAGCCGCCTTATTACATTGAACAATTTGTATAAAATTCATATTTTTTTATTCTGGTTATTACTGTTCTTACTATACATGTACTATTTATATCCATACTCATATACTTGTAATAACAATTTATTCTTTGAAAAGCATGAACATATTTAATACCAAACGGATACATGTGAGGGGGTTTAAATATGGACCAGGTGTGGTTCATGAACTTCTTAATATTATTTAACTAAAAACAGTAAAAACTGGACAGCCCTTAAGCAATATAATATCCATTTTTAATAACAATTACGTGCCTGTTACATGCCCACTGAATCTTATGAAGTTTCTCAATTATTTTATCAGAAAAAATGTGCATTCAATAGGCGTGTAATCATAACTCACGTTTATGGGTTATTGAGTTATGAAAAGATCCAATAACACAAGGGCCGTACTTTATCTTATTAAAAACAAAAAAGAAAATACTCCATTACTACATCCAGTAAACAGTAAATCATACAAATTCTTAATTTTTAGAATCGACTACGTATTAATCAGGTGATTACAGTAAAAGTAATCTTTTAAAAAAATTTGCATTATATGCTATATTTTGAATTGTTTTCTTCCAAATGGAGCCAATAATGAATTCATGAAATTAAATTCTAAATGCATTAAAAATGCATTAAAACTAAAATTATTGAATCGTTTCTCGAAATCGAGCTCGTCATTTCTGTTTTCCCCCATACTATATTACATCCGTCCTAGCAAAAATGATATATTTTGATACGTCTAAAAAAATCAGATCTCTAAAACTCATTTGACGTACTTTAGTAAAAAGGAAGAGAAATAAATAGATTAAATCAAAGAACTTGCATAAATAGTTAAGCATTGTCGTGGTAGTAAAATGCTGTAGGAAATAAGAGAGAGTATTTAAACAGTATTACAAATGCAGAAGAATTAGGAATTTATAATAATTATTATTGCTTAAAGTAAGGGTGCTTAGACCTTTTCTGTCCGTTATATATATATTCGCTAATTACGCGCTCATATATATATTCAATTAAGTATACATTTATTAGTAAATTGCTAATATATAAGAATTAATCTAACAATTCAACGGAAATGGTTATATATTATGAAAAATAACCATTATGTCACATATAGAATTATATATATATATA
>QOCX01001880.1:0-27375 GCA_005959815.1 Sarcophaga bullata | reverse complement strand
TACGTACGCTCATATAAAATTGAGATTGTCATCAAATGCAAATAAATCTTTTGTTGTTGAAGTGCGAAATGGAAAGTATCCACAGTTTTGTTTTTTTTCTTCATTGAAATGTAATGGTGGCTGCCACAACACAAGAGGATGAAGTAAATAAAATCCTGGCTTGTCCTTAAAAAAAAATTCCAATCAAAAGCCGCCCAACACAAACACAAACATTGGCATACGAAAAAATAACAATTTGAACGAGAGGATAAAAGATAAAAAGGATAAGGATGCACAACGACAACAACAACAACAGCAACAATAAAACTTATTAATATTGTCATCGTCGTCCTGCATACCATTTCGAAAAACTCTGGTGACCATGTTAAAGACTCTCTGTTTTATTCGTTTTTTTTTTGTTCTTGTTGCCTTTCATTCTTTTGAAAGTATGTCAGTCAGTAAATAAAGGTTTTATTAGCCAAAAGATACTTGAGTTGACAGTTTCTGTGCCTTAAATTTTTCCTAAAATCGAAATTATTCGAGACATTTTAAAGGCCTTTTGTTTTTAGACGTTGTATGGAAGAAATGCTTAAAGAGGGAGTACATTGTTACTTACTTAATTGACTGGCCTTTAACAATCTTATTAACGGGTATCGGACTGTCTTAACACATCCTTCCAGGCGCCTCTTGCACGTTTCTTGCGTGCTTACGCCAGTTGGTCACTCTAATCGATGACAGAGCTTCCTCGATCTGATCTACCCAACGCAAGCAAGGTCATCCTCTTCGCCAACTTCCGCAAAACTTCGCATCAAATACCCGTATCACCGGAACATTCTCCTCCATTCGAACGTGATGGCCTAGCCAGCGCATCCGCTGGATGTTAATACGTTGCACAATGTCCATGTTGTTGCGGAGCTCATACAGCTCACTGTTGGATCGATAGCGGACTCTGTTGCCAACTCGCACTGGACCGAAGATCTTATGTAGGACTTTTCTCTCGAATACTCTCAAGTCTGCTGCATCAGTCCTTAATAGTGTCCATGCCTCTGCGCCATAAAGAAGCACGCATAAGATGAGCGTCTCGCAGAGTATTAGTTTCGTCATAAGAGAGAGGTCTCTGCTACTCAATTGCCTATTGAGACCCTAGTACTTGTTACTTCATGGTTTTCATGGTATTTAAACTTTAAAGTTCGATTTGTGAGTAAATCCTCTCGATTTAAAAATAGTTTTAATACAGTTTTGTTAAGTAACATATCGATTAAGACCAAATATAAAGGGTGTCTCAGTAAAAAGCCATGAAAATGTTTCCCAAAAATTCTGCAGTTCGGAGTCGCCTTTAAACTGTACTCATGTATAAAAATCAACACACACAACATGAGTGGTGTGAGAAGCCAGGTTGAATCCTGACTAAAGAATTGTAAAACATCACCGCATTTTTTTATTATTCCTTGGCTTTGTTGCAGTCAAATTGATCAAGTTTCCAGGCTGTTACAGAACGTTCTTGAATAATAGGGTTGCCATATGTTCCTGACCAGCTCTAGTGAACCTTTGTTCGAAGAAGCAATGTAAATAATAAGAATTTGAAGGATTTATAAAGTTATACTTTCGCAAATAAACAGGTCGTTTGTCCGATTATCTGTGACATTTACTGTATACAAAAAATTAAGTATTTTAATATCTTTGCCCCATTTAGAGTTGATAAACATTACTTTCATCCTTGTACCTCCTAAGCCCTCTAGTGGTGAACTCTTCACTTCACTTCAAGCAAATGCACTCACGCACTTTTTCTGCAAAAAAATCCATTCAAGAATACGAACACAATTGATGTTGGCGAGTAGGTGCAGGCAGATGCATCTCTTCTACGGAGCTCTGTTTCATATAGGTGTGTTCTCAGCATGCACAACAGCAACAATTAAAAAACACAAAAGGCAATATTTCTTTTTTTGTATTTCTTTCTTCTTTTCTTTTCTGTTAATATTCATTGTGTCGCAATATATGTCAGACAGTGTATCAAGGGGTGGTGATGGTATCCATGAGAGAATTAACGCATCGTTGTTGT
Organism: Sarcophaga bullata; assembly: GCA_005959815.1. Classification (NCBI taxonomy): domain Eukaryota; kingdom Metazoa; phylum Arthropoda; class Insecta; order Diptera; family Sarcophagidae; genus Sarcophaga; species Sarcophaga bullata. Next base: position 25,337 of record QOCX01001880.1, on the reverse strand, counting down.
TGCTGTTGTCATCTTAACTCAATTCGGTTTTAGAGCATGTTTAAGACACAATGAACTTGTTATTCCAATAATAATATACAAACAACAACAACAACTAGAACAATAATAATAACAAACAGTATTTACGCAAACAAGACATGTTGAAGTGAATAGATGAGTGAGTTAGTGAGACTATGGGGAGGATGAGTAGCGTGTCTTAAACCCAATAAACGTTTTTAGGTTTAAAAATCTAACAGATTACAGTGATGCGCTGCTCTTTTATATTGGAAGTTTGGTGGTCTTGCGTTGCTCTTCATTTGTGTAACACTGCAAAAAAATTTGCGTTACTTTTCATATCGAGGAGTCATACCCCCCCATATGGTTATTAATTTTCCCTGTGATTTTTATACCTTTTTCGTTTTTAATTATGAGTCGTTCAAAGGGCCACAGTGTATACTTGGGGCTAATATTAGAAGAAGTGACTGTCACTGTTGCACTTTTCTGACCTTTGACGATTATTAATGGCATTCACTGTATATTCCCTAGTATCTCTTGTAGCTGTGTATAAGTTTTAAAAGCTTAATTTTAGTGTACACTGTCTTAAGATACATAAAATATAACTTGGCCTGCGATATTCTATTATTTCAGTTGTGTATGTGTTGACTTTTCAGACGCACTGTACATACAAATTAAATGCATAAAATTGAAAGCTATTAGATATGCAATGATAATATTTGCATAATAGTTTATTATATGATGTTATATTGTACTATAACAAAAGAATTCTTATGTGGTTTTATAACAATCTTAATACGAGGGTCGTTACAAGAAACTAAAATTACAATAAAACAAAGATTTATTGCCTTTAAATGATGGTTTGCCATAGAATCTTTGCAATACTTTGTGTAAATATTTGCTTGCTTGACTTTTAAATCCTACCCTCGTATATAGTAAACATGAAAATTTTATTGAGTTTTTTTGTGGTTATTCATTCAGGTTTTATTTTTTTTTTTTTTTTTTTTTTTTTTTTTTTTTTTTTTTTTAAACTTTACAATGCAATTTGTGGGCAATTAAAAACCAGAAATTTACCAAAAAAAAAAAAAAAAAAACAAAATTAAAACCAGAAGAAAAAGTGAAATTCAATATTAAATTTGAAAAATTATTGAAAAAAAATTATCATTTAATTGTTGTTATTGTTGCAATATAATGTCTAACAATCAAATATTTTTTGTGTAAAATTCTTTTAATTCTTTGTGTGAATATTTGTTGTTGTTGTTTTTTTTTTATAAATTTTTTATTTTATTTTTTAATTAAATTTTTTTTTTTTTTTTTTAAGAAAAACTTACGTTTTTTTAATGTTTTCTTCTACTTGAAATCAATTGTGCTAAGATTAGTCTTCCCCTTACTTGTTACTTATATACCCTACCACCTATTTGGATAATAGTTTTCACTTTAAAAGCTTTAACATGTTGTTTACATTTGTAAATATTTAACCAAACTAATCGTCTGTTGTATAGAAGAGGTTGTTTAATGTAGTTGTTATAGGGCTTGGCTACAGATTTGCATGTTATAAGAGACAAACTGTGTATACCATCATAGTTTCTCAGGTTTCATGCAGTTAAGAGCTCTCATTTCTCTCCAAAATCGTATATACAGGAGGCATCCAGCCCCAAAGGTAACAACATCCATAACGAATATCTTGGGACAAGCAGTTCTTTTCCGAAAAGAGTAGGGAAAGTATTGGAAATCGAATAACAGGCTGTAAGGATCTTCATTAATAGCTTCGTATCTTTAAATTTTTAGTCGCCATAGCCCAGTAGGTAGTAGTAGGTAGGTAGTGGCATGAGACCACAGTTCAAACTATGAGTAACTTGAAAATTTATTTAAAACTCATGTGAAATTTAATTAGAAATCTAGGGCTGCACGTAATGATTTCATGTATACTACAGCAGGGCCCAGAAACAATGTCTATCGCGAACATATATTCGATTAATGCATTGCACGAAGTCGCCGTGGGCTAGTAGGTAGTGTAGTGGGCTTGTTTGATGAGAGCCATGGTTCCAAGCCCAGTTTAGACATTTTTTCTCTGTAGTTTTTTGGCATAAACTCTGAGAGTAACTTCAATTACTATTAGAAGTCAATGTTAAACTGTAGGTTCTGCTACACTAATGGGTAAAATTAACACACGCAACATGTTGGATGTTGGAAGACGCCGTAGCCTAGTCGGTGTGTTGGCTTATCAGACGTGAGGCCACAGTTGAAACCCCTGGCCAGACATCGAACGAAATATGAAAAAATATTTCTTAGGCGACTTCTCTCAGCAGGTTTTTGGCAAAACTCTCAGCAACTTTAAACTGTAGGTCCCGTCACTCATGTATGAAATTAACACACACAGCATAAGTGGTTGTAATCCTGACTCAAGTCTGGTAATAACCGATTACGTAGCTCCGTTCTGTTGAAGCCAAATACCATTGGTGGCCACATCGTTCAATTCAGGCCAAAAGAAGTTGGTTATAATCGACCAATAGTGCTCGCGCCTGACAGTGATAGTCCCAATGACGCCACCAGCCCAAAATTTACACAAAGCACTGAATTTTTCAGTATATATTGGACGTAATTGGATCTCATGTTTGTTCGCGTACCTCCATGCATGCAAAAATGAGCCTCTTTGAAGATATTTTCGATAAAGTTTAGAAACAATTGCCAACTACTCCTAAGCCTATTCACCGAACACATGGCGCATGACGTTGTCTATAGTCGTCCATTGTGCTTTGGCAAAATGAACTGAAAACTGGTTTGATAGATGTAGCGTCGACTAGATGAATTGTCAAAGTTCATTAGTACCTGTTAGAAGGGCATGCATGTAAGAATGAGCCTCTTTAGAAAGAATTGCCAACTGCTTCTAAGCCTATTCAGCGAACACATGACGCATGACGTTGTCTATAGCCGTCCATTGTGCTTTGGCAAAATGGACTGACAACTGGTTTGACTGTCAAAGTTCGTTAGTACCTGTTGGAAGGGCCTATAGATCCCTTACAGGATATCTATTTTCGTTATTAAAAATACGACTTTAATTGCAAGAAAAGACAGTTTCATGAGACACTGCTTTAAGCACTCGTTAAAGCTTCATTATAGTTCTTGTTGGTGTACTCTTTCTCTCTCTGTCTCTCTTTGTTCATAGGAAAACATTTCCTTTTTTTACCAGTTTTTCATTGTTTTCATCTTTACAAACGCTGTTTTCCGGCACTCTTTCTTCTACTGCTGCATTCCCCCTCTCTCTTTAGCTTTCGCTGTCGTTAGTCTATTTGTGGGTTTGCATTTGTCGTCAAAAGGATAATGAAAGCATATGCAAATCTATTTCCTGAGTTATTTCGTATTTTACTTTACTCTCTCCCTCTCTCTTATCTTTTTTACGTTATGCCGTTAATCTTTGGTATTCGCTTCCATAATAATAATTTTGTTTTGTTTCTGTTTTTGCATTTTGTTCTTGTTGTCGCCAGTGTTGTATTACTTTATCTCCTCTGTTGTCATTTATTTATACACTCACTCACTCACTCGCTCGTTCTTATTCATTGTTCGTTCGCTCGTATATTTGCTCCAGATATTCTTCTCAATTGCGACACATTTGAACTTCATGCAGCTATACAAGCGTAAAAGACAAGCAAGCTACACAACCAACTGAGAAGTATGAGCATGAATATGATAATGACGGGGACGAGATGTTTATTATTGTGTTTGGGCATGCTAGTGCATGTCTATTCCTATATATGTGTGGTGTGGTGTGGGGGTGTTGAAAGAATACAGAATTACAATGAGACTGTAAAGTGTGATGCTTGCTTTAAATTTTTATTAAGTCTCTCTTTTGTGATAAGTGGGTCACTTAAATGGGTTTCTTTTCAAGTTTTCAGTTTCAGTTAACTAAAGTGAGAAATGAGGTCATAATTTTCAAGAGATTCAAACAAGATTGTGTCCACTCTATGGCACAGATTAATATTTGTTTGTGCATGAAGCGAAATGTTTGAAAGAAATTTTAAGTTACAGAGTTTTTGGGCCGTAACATATTGTTTGTTTTTTCTGTCGAAGATGGTGGCTGCTGCTCTGCTACTCTATGTGTCATCATTCAATAATTTCAGAGCATGGCTCAGGTTCCCTTCGGCTTATTCGGACTCATGTTCACTGTTGGAAATGTTGCATGATATTTACCAACCTCTAGTGGCTCTATTAATCTTCAGTCGTCACAACTCGTTTACTGCTGAAACCTCTTCCATCCTACCAGTTTGTTGGTGTGAGGATACACATGAAGAACCAATTTTTTTAAAAAAATGTTAACATGAAGCCATGCATGACATGAACCAACCTTTAGTAGACACCTCTCTACGAATCTCAAGTCGTCACCATTCGTCTACTTCTTCAACCTCCAAATTGTTGACCTGTGAGGGTACACATGGCCGAGCACATTTAAAAACTGTTAACTACTCATCGCTATCAAGAGAATAGAAAACCTTGCTCCAAATGACAAAGAAAATCGGCACAATTGGCATCCATGTGTTGCTTTGTTGCCATAGCCTTGTAGGTAGTGGGTTGGCAGGTTTCGAGAAAAACGAAATACACAAAAAACTCGTGTCAGAAATTAAATTGCCATGAAAAGTGCCTTAAAACTGTTGTTCGGAATCAATACTAAACTGTAGTGTCGCTATTCATGTATAAATTAACATACTCAACATCGGCGGTGTGGAGAGCTAAGTTATAATCCCGACTAAAGGGATTGTAAGGACCTGGAGTCATAAAAAATCACAGCGTTTTTTTTTTAGCATTCCTTGGCTTTATTGCAGTCAAGTTTCCAAGCTGTTCCAGAAAGTTCTGGATTAACAGCGTTGCCATATGTAGTTGTCTCCCCCTATAGCAAAAAATTGGATTGTTGTGCAGAGTGTATTGGTGGGGAATCTCAGTCATTGATTTCCACTTTTAGTGAAGAACCTTTTTATGACGTACGTTCATCAGCAATCTTCCTGTAGGAATCATTGGGGATCTATAAAATCCCCATGATTTAAAAAATCTTAAAAGCTTCAACTAGATTTTCGTTTGTAAGCGAATTGTTTCAATTCCTCAGTTCTTCTTGCACACGGTTATTATGTTCTGTATTCTCTTGCTTCCATTCTGTTACGCTTTTAAGATGTTTTCAATTTTAAATTTGTAAGAGACTAGTCAACCTTTTATTGGCATTCATTTCTACTTTTTAAAGTCATGTTGTGCTAGCAATAATGCATCGTTTTCTATTCATTTTATTCATTACAGCTTCTAGCTCTTCTTCTTACAGTTTTGCCAATTTTAATATTTTTAAGGCGATTTGCTGAAACTCTATTGCTCTTGTAACATTTTCCTTGGCTACACCCTTTTCTTGTATTCGTTTTTTTTTTTGAAAGCTTTGAGAACAATTTGTGCTTTAGCAGTGATGGAATCGCTATCGTTATCACTGCTGTTGCAGTTGCTGTTGCAATTGTTTGTTATTCAAATCTACTTAAGAGCAGAAGTTAAGTTACGAGGGTGGTATTAAAAGTATTCGAAGAGAACAAACCAATGGTTATTTTGCAGCGCATACTGTTTTCCAGTTTCGAACATTTTGCTCTCTCTCGCGGTTTTGAGCTGTGACTTATTCCAGGCACGCTTTGTACGTTTCGTGTCCGTAATTATAAAGAAATGCTCTGTCACTTCCGCGATGGTTAACAACTGTGACAGGTGAAAAGTTGCTCTGTCATTGTTTCTTTTCCGCCCATTCACTATAAGTTAGTGGACCCATCTTCACTTTTAATCTTCTAATCAAGGTGCCCTATTTCCAAGCATTGCCACGCGGCAATGTCATCTCCAAATTACAGAGAGATTCAGAGATCTCATCTCCTGTAGACTGCATCTATTCCTATGCTATAGGCTTTCCCACTCATAGCCTCGACTCATGTACTCTCAAGAGCAACATTCTTTTCTCCTGTTTTCGCCTGAAGTCGCTTTAATTCGATTGTGATCAGACGCAGCACTGTTCTTGGGTACAGCTAAGACATTTCCAAATTTTTTGAGAACTCAAGGCGACTGCCAATTTAAACTGCTTTTATTCCGAGTTTACAACAAACTTTCTGAAGAAATTGTTTATTGTCCGTTGGAGGAAGCAAAACAAAAACCTAATGAAAGTGATCCTAAAGCGTTTCTTTTACTAACACCTTTCACCAATGTAATGTTTTCTTAACTGCCATTGTCTCTTAAATGCCAATAAATCGATTGCATATCCTACCTTCTTTTGCGTTCGATTACACTTTTATGCAGCTTTCAGTTGAGCAGGATGTTTGTAAGTGAATGAGCCTTCACGCATAAGCCGAGCACGTCCTCTCCTGCCATTAACCACTCAAATCCATTTTACCATTCCTGGAGATGTTCTTCAAACTGCCATTGTCTTTTTAAAGGGCAATAAATCGATTAATTATGTTACCTTCCTATGAGTTCGCTTTATCTTCGTTCCGGTTTTTCAGTCGTGCGTGGATTTTTGTGCGTGAATCAGTCTTTACCCGTGAGCGGAGGACGTCCTCTACTTCAAACACTCACTCTCTCACCCACTCAAATCCAAAAACTTAAGGGATTTTTTAACCATTGGCGGAACGTACAGCCTCATAGAAGAATCAAGATCGGCTTTTTGCCAGGATCGTTTATATTTAACAACTCCAGAGGAAATGTAAGTTCCCTGGAAGCTTTGAAAGTTAATTCATATGACGTTGTCAAGGGTGGCTAATTATTGGACCGTCCTCGTAACGCCCTCTTTATAAAGCATGTATTTGCAAGTGCAAATGCTTGCTCGCTTGCTAAAGAACTAAAAATCCATTTCGTTGATAGCGAAATGATGATGAAGATGGCGATGAAGATGAAGACGATAAAGAATGCTGAATGATTTTTCTTTGTACAGCAGCTAGCTTTGAAGGATAACCCAGCTAAATGAGTTTATGAATATGTGTGCTTAAGCAAATATGCATGGCGTTGGTGTTTGTGTTTGTGCTGGTATTGGTGTTGACGTTAGTGTTCGTGTTCGTGTTTATGTTTTCAGAGAAAAAAAAGTGTATTTGCTGTGCCAATTCTGTATGCATTTGTATATTTAAGTGTGTGTTAAACTTTTTAAATGAGTGTGTTATTCTTTCAATATGTTTTTTTTTTTTGTATAAGAATTACACTCACCCACACACAAACACAAACACGCTTTGAAAAATAAAAAATATTAAAACGAAGTAAACAAAGATGTTGCGAAGAAGAAGAAGAAAGAAAAAGTTTCTTTGGAACTCTTGTTACAAAAAATAACGGGAATTCTCAGTAAAACAATCACGCATTCTTTAACAATAAACAAAATGCAATATTGTTAACCAACGACACCCCCCCTTACCCTTCAGCATCCCCTGCTTCGTATTCATGGCCCGCCCTAGCAAGGGAACTAAATAATACAACCGTAACACCTACTACTACCATCATCCGTTGCATAAGTGCATGTAAATGTAATTGTAGTTGTTGTAGCGGTTGCTTGCTTTAATGTATATTACAGATCCCTCATTGTGTGGTATCAAGAGCTAAAGAAAAGAGAGAGAGAGATGAGAGGCAGATAGAGAGATGAGCGTAAGGTGTGAGATATTATTTTGTATACATCTCCAAAGAACTTCTAGACTAGCTTTAATTGTTACATATATTTTATATTTCTCTCTCTTGTGTGTGTGTGTGTGTGTGGTAGCTCTTACGTATGCGGTCTTTCTATGTACAACTGAACGACTTTCACTTTTTATTTATTTTTTTTTTATTTCTTTCTTACAAACAAAGTTTACTTGAATGGGAATTCACTGTACTCTGTTATGTTCGGTTCTGTTTTTTTTTTTTCTTTAAAACACAGGAAAGAGTGCAAATTATGTCAAGAAAATATAAATGGGAAAATGAAATCAAATTGTAAAAAAACAACAACAACAAACAATTTGTTTTTTTTTATACTCACTCGTTAAAGTTTATAAGAAATTACTTATCGTCAGTTCAGTAGTAGTAAAAAAAAACAAACTCTAGAAGAATAAACTAAGAAGGTCTACTGTTAGATGGAGTGACTTGAATTTATATTAAATCATTGGTTAATGTAATAGCAACCTGAGGTTGGAATTATGATTTACATGTATTCTACAGCAGGGGCCCAGAAACAATGTATATCGTAAATATATTCGCTTAATGTTTTGTACGAGTTATCGTAGTCTAGTACTGTGTGTTGGCGTGTTTGATGAGAGTCCATGGTTCCAAGGTCAGTTTAAGGGACCCTGTTTTCTTTTAGTTTTTTTTTTTTGCAGAACCTGAGAGTACTTAAATAGGCATTCGAGGAGTCAATGTCAAAACTTTAGGTCTGGTTACTACTCATGGTTAAAATTAAACACACAACATGGTGTGGAAATTCACCGTGGTCTAATAGGTGAGATGTTTGCTCGGATTCAACACCTAGTTCTTTGCGATTTTCTCTCGCATGATTCTCTGGCATAAACGATGAGAAAAAATTGCCATGAGACTCTTTAACTGAACTAGAAATCTTTAAACTGTATTCCGGCACCCTATATAAAATTAGACACGAACATCGGTCTTCTTCCTTGGAGTCATCGTAGCTAGTCGCGTAGTGTATTGCCTTTATTAGACATGAGGTCACGATTCAACCATCAATACCTGTCAGCAAAGATATCTGGCAAAGACTCTGGGAGAGTGAAATGAAAATCGCTATGAAGATTTTCTCAAAAAAATCTGTCAGTCATAGTCGGCTTTAAACTGTAGATTCCCCGCCATTATTGTATAAAATTAACACAAACAACATGGGTGTTGTGAGAAGCTAGGTTTCAAACCGATTTCAAACCAGTAATCAGGTTTCAAACCACTGCTGCACATTGTACGTTAGGTTGGTTGATTTTGAGGCGCTCTTTGTATTTCCATTGATTCATTCGGGGACATGGGGTAATTGCCTGATTATGTTCCGCTGTTAAGGCAATGATATTATTTCACTTCAGCTTTTCTTTTTTTTTTTCTTTCTTAACGGTATTTCAACCATCAATCTGTCTTCTCCGCTTGTAAGCAGAGATGTAGTCCTTCTCCAGTTGCTTTTTTTTCATTATTTCCTTAGGAAACATACTCTGCGGAAAAAAATAGCTCAACTTCCATTGTTCCTAGTGTGTGGAAATCCTAATTAGTGGACCACAAGAGAGTTCATTTTGGCAGCTTTAAATTTTGCAATTCAGTATCTTATAGGAAACGAAATCACAGTTTCGCACACGACTTTAGAGTGGGTTAGACTACGAGCTTTCATATGAACGTATCGGATTAAACAGCGATAACGAATTTCTTAGAATTGCTGATTCGCTTGACCGACTTCTGTTTCTATTTGCTTATAAAGGGCTTCATTAAATTGCTTGAATATTTTCCTAGTTTATGATATCCCCTTGATTTCCCTTCAGGTTTTCAGCATGCCTACGTAGTCTACTAGCTAATGCGTTATCTTATTAGACGTGGGGCCAGGTCAAACATGTCTAACAAAACGAACATTTCTTCGGCGACGTCCGCTCAGCAGTTTTCTGGCAAAAGGTCTGAGAGTAAATCAAAATTGCATTGAAAAATTTCTTTAAAAACTGTCGTTCGGAGTCAGTCGACTTTAAACTGTAGGTCCCCTGTCACTCATGTATAAAATTACCACAGTCAAGTGATTAATTGGTGTAAGAAGTTAGATCGTAACCCTGGCTGGAGGTTTGTAATGACTATTTATGTATGTATGTATGTATGTATGCATGCAGAGAATGTGTCCTCTTGTGTAGACTTACTTAGATTCTCCCTTTTCTATTTTTATTTCTGAATTCTTAACAAACGACTGTACAGAGTCAAAGCATATAGACAGACACAGGGGCTTAATGCAAACGTTGCATGTTTTCTTTGCAATTTTTTTTTTTTGTTTTTTTTTTTTTGTTTTCATTTTCATTCGAAAACTGTGTTTTAAAAGCAAATAAACTTCAATTCATTTGGCATAAAAACGAATTCATATTAAAAAATACTTTTTTGTTTCTCCAGCAAAATAAAACAGAAAAGAAAAAAAATGTCTCTCTCTTCTATATTTTGTTGTTGTTTTGTTGTTTTAGTTTTATTCTTTGAATGATTTTGAGTGGATTTACGATTAAAATGTCTTGTCTACAATTTAAATGGCAAGAAGAATTCAGTACTTTAGAGATGGAAAAAGATTAATTGTCTGCTGCTGCTGCAGCTGCTGCTTTTAAATCTTTATTTAAATACGTATTGATGGCTAAGAATTTTTTTTATTTTCATATTTTTTTTCTCTATTTTTTCTAAAAATCTTCCGATAATAACTAATTTTTTTCTCTCTATTTTCGTTTTTCAAGTGAAATAAAATATTCATTTTAGTTTCGTTATGAAATATTTTTTTTTTTCTCTTGAAGTCAAGGAATGTATCGATAAATTTTTGAATGGAATTTGTTTAAATATAATACAAATGCCAGATACTAAATGCTGTTGTGTTGTTGTTTAGATTTAAAAAAAAATATATTGAAAAAGAATAAGACTGAATATAGAATAGAATATTCATAAATAAATTAAAGATAAGAAAAATTCAAAAGAAACACAAAAAAAAAATTATTTTTAAAAAGAATGAAAAATTTATTATGCAAAAATCAAGCTCACATTAAAACTGAAAATGGCTTAGCCTTAGTCTAGTAGGTGAGGCCTTGTTCAAACCCCCCAGGTTAGACATCTCCAACGAAACTAAATACGAAAAACTATTTCTTCGCTACTTCCTCTCAACAGAGCTCAACTCTAGAGTAAACAGAAAAATTTCATGAAAAAGTTTCTGAAAGAAAATCTGTCACTCGCAGTCGACTTTAAACTGTATGGCCTTCGCCATTCACGTGTACAATTAAACAGGCAATACATAAATGGTGAGAACCTGTAGTTGTATTCATGAACTGAAGAGGTCGTATAATGACTGATATATACGAGTCATGTAGTGAGGTCAGTGTAGCATTACGAAACAATATAATTCTGTTCGATAATGTCCCTGTTGCCTCAGCCAAATTCCGAACGAGTTTTTGATAACATCTCACCGTGATTCACGATTGCTAGTGTGCTTACGTTTTGCGCGGGACTCAGAAATGTGTTTTCCCTTTAGCATCTCACTACCAAATTTTTCGCATTAAAATCTCTATTTGGGAGTTATTTTCGTTCCAAGCTCTCCTGGTTCTTTAGCACTGTTGTTGAGGCCAACATTGAAGTCGCCTAGTGCTAAGTGGACGTGAGGCACGATTCAAAAACCTCGGCAGACAATCTCCAGCGAAATGAAATATTAAAAAAATATTCTTTCTGCGTATGTTGCGTGGCAAAAACCCTCCCCTGCATCACGTCAGACAGTTGTGCCATGATCAAGGAAGTCGTTCTGGAGTATAAGGTAGTCGAACCTTGAGAAAAGCTGACTGATTGACCAATCCAAGACGCTGTATCGTTGTAGTAGTGTGTTGCTGATAGACGTGATGACCTGGTTCCAACCCCAAGGCAGTCATCTCAAAACAAAACGAACTTCCTCTCCAGCATATTTCCTGGCAAAAACTCCTTGAGAGTAAATAAAGAAATTACCATGAACAACTTCTCTCAGAAATCTATCGTTCGGAAGTAAGATTGTTTAGACGTGTAAGTTCTCGCCGCTGTATGAAGATTAACGCACACAAGCATAAGTGTGTGTAAGGAATTATGTATGTAGCTGGGAGTTGTGTTGCATTCCAGAGCTCGTGCTGGCTCTATGGCCACTATATTGACCAAACATTGTTACTGAGGTCGAGTGTGTTAGTGAAAAGGTGAGCGAATATCAAAGTCACTGCCAGATAAAAGATGTAGAAGTGCACAGGCAGAGTAGCGTTCGAGTCGTCAATGCGCTCTTTTTAGCTTCAATTAAGATATGTATTTGCTAACTAACTTCAAGTGGCATTGAAGGTCAAGGTGTGAGAACGTGTCATTATTATATTTTGGTGACATTTAGTGACTACTGGTGCAAGGTGACAATTACAAAGAAAGCTTATAGGGACCTAATAGGAGAGAGAAACATTATAGGACGACACTATTAGAGGCTTAAAGGTCCTATAATGGGCCCTTATTAAATTGGGATATTGGAAATAAGGACCTTGTGGGGACCGATACGTCCACTATAGTAGTCAGTATATAGGTTCCATAAGCCCTTATCGATGATAGTGCTATAATGTCTTTCTCTCCAAGCCTATTCCCTGACAAAACCTCAGGGTACTGTCGGTTGAACAGTGTGATGTTCCTTGCGCTGCATCTGTGAAGGCTCAGGTATTTGACCTTTTTGGAAACCTTAACTCTTAACAGACAGATACCAAGCATTTGTTCTGATGAATTTATTCTATGGTCACAGAAATCCTGCATGTCGGGCTCGAGAGAAACTTCATTCGATGTCGTCCTTGCCCATGAATGACAAGAATGTATTCAGAAATTTATTTAATCCGATTATGTGTAATAGGACGTTGGTGATAAGTGGTTTGAATTGCCGCCAGGCGGTTATAGTTTGGTTGGGAGGCCACTATGTGTCCAATTGCTTGATAGTTAAACGGGATTAACACTGATGGGTCTTATGAGAAGATCAAGAATTTGTTCGATGCATCAAAGTATGCTGAACTGATATGGTAACGATAGAGGATTCCTTGCTGTGATTTCCTTATCTACCGCGATTACTGTAGTCCTCACAGCCATTGTGCCCTATGAAGGCATTGTCTTTAGGAGCTAGCAATTTCTCAAGTGGCGTCTGCAGGGAGAGTGGTACATTGGAGAAAAGCAAAGGCCTCCTCCGCTGTTAGTCAATTTTTTTAATGTTCATTGCTTTCACAAGAGCTCTTCCATCACATAAGATACAAAATTGCATAATGCAACTGTGCTCCTTTAAGGACTGTTTCTAAGCTTGAAACTAACGCCTTTCAACTTTATAAGAAATGTTGAGTGTTTTGTTGTTTTTTTTTTTTTTTTGAAAATTCTTCTTAAAAAGTGTTGAATTAAAAACTTCTTTTATGGTTTGTGTTTGCCACTTTCTGCAGGGCAAAATTCGTGTGAAAAATATTTTTTAAATATAAGAAAGAACCAGGAAGAAGAAAAATTATTTTCATTCGAATACCTGATGACAATTTAAGTCTCGCTTTAGTGTCGTCTTTCATGTTCACCATTTCATGTTCGTTTTTCTTCTTTGTTGTTTTTTCTCCTTCTTTGTTGATTTTACAAATCGTTGTTGATATTCACTTGCCTCTATCTCTTCATTATTTCCGTTTCTGAAATATCTTCTCTGTTTTGTTTTTGTTGTTATGGCGGAATATTGTGGGCAGGAAGTAAAATGTTTTGCTGTGTGGTTCTGGTTTTCTGCTTCCGTGTGACGCTTACGAGTGGCTGGTAGGAAAAGTAGCAGTGTTGTTGAGAGGAATCAGGAAATGAGTTTCGCTTGCCCTCAAACAAATTTTTTTAACTCGTTTGAACTCAATTTTGATAGGAGATTTCACTTCAGAGTTCCCAGTAGGTATTCTGTAGATCTGTGGACAGTTCTAGACTCGAGAAGAAGATAGATTGTGGAATTTTCTCCCAAGGTCTTAATCTTGGGATATCATTTCATTCTAGTATTTAGAAAACTAAGGAATAATGGTGTGCAAGTTCAGTGGGACCCCCGAATATATAATGCTATCTCCGAAATATTGTATCTGGTGATCTGTGCTGTATATATCACGGGTTCATTTTGGGCTGTAGTGCCTTTCAAATAAATTGCATGGCAATTTTTAAAGCGATACAATGCTTATTGGGTAATGTCATCATTCCAGTTAGAGAAGTCATGCCTCCGGTTAGGTCTAAATAGACTTTTCGGGCATCAATTATAGTGGCAAGTGAGTTTACTACATTGATTGTAATTTAACACGACTGTTTTGTATGACATTTTAAGTGTGTTAATTTTATACGTGAGTGTCGGAACCTGCAGTTTGTAATCGATTTCAAACGACAGATTTTGAAAAACTTTTTAATGGCAATTTTGTTCTTATGTGCAGAGTTTTTGCCAGAAATCTGCTGAGAGGAAGTCGTCGGAGAAATATTTTCTCGTATTTCGTTTTGTTGGAGAAGTTTGATCTGGGATTCGATCCGTGGTCTCATGTCTAATAAGTCAATGCACTATCTATTACGCTACAGCGGTTACAAGGGGATTTTCTTTGAAATTCCTTAATCTTTACGTGAACAGCTAGGCTGCCGTAAAACACCTAACAAACGTCTCTGAGTCGTTCATCTTCGTTTATAAATTGCCTAGGATTTCTATGTAAACATTTTGAATCATTCAAAGGCAATTCTTATATGGATTCCTGGATATAGGAATATGGTTAGAAACAGTATTGCTGATGATGGCCTATTACGGAGACCAAAATCTCCGATAGGGCGTTAGTTAAACTGGGTGTTATTCGCTCGTTTTATAGGGACGTTCCGTTTCGTTAGCAGTAGGAAGTTGGTGGGTGAATATTGCTAGGCTCTAATGAAATTGCCTACTCATCCATCACACAGTTAAGGTTTACACGCGTCACTGGCTTATTGGTATAAATACCGATAGACTAGACATTCCATTGAATGACTTCTGTAGGAGCAGAAATTAAAAGGCTGTCTTTCACCTTATATATCAGTGCCCGGCTCGTGTCATAAAGAGCAGTTTCTATTCTGAAGTTTGTTTGGTTTCCTTTTGGGAATCTTTGGTCCTTGGGTTTGAACATTAATTGTGGTATCGCAATGGCCTCAAAGCACAGTAGTCTAGCAGGTAAAGTGTTGGCTTACTAGACGTGCGGCCATGGTTCAAATCCCAGGTCAGACTTCTACAGCAAAACGAAATATGAAAAATATAGTTCTTTGGCGACGTTCTTTCAGCAGATTTCTGGCAAAAAGTGTTTCTAATTGGGTAGACGATTAGTCTTTTGTAGAAATTTCTAAACTAACAGGGTTGCCAAATACCTTTTGTAGAAAAAAAATATTTCTTCGACGACGTACTCTCAGCAGATTGCTGACAAAAACTCTGAGTGTAAACAAAATTGCCATGAAAAGTTTCTCAAAAAAAATCTGTCGTTCGGAGTGAGTGACTGAGTGGATTGAGAATCTAGGTCCTAATCGTGTATCGCAATGCTGTCAACATTGGAACTTGTCTTTAAGAGAATGATCTTTTCCTTTTGGGAGATTCATAAAACTGCACTTATTTTCTGCCCTTAACTGTATAAATTTTGTTTAGTGGTGTTGCCATCGGTTTGATTTGCTACTTTGTTTTATTAATTCTGTTGCTTTTTTCAGTTTTTCTATTCTGTTCAGTTCTATTTTCTTTTTAATTTCATCATCAACTATTTTCGTTTGTTTCTTAAGAAAATATTCGTTCTCTTGTACTTTTCACCACTTCTTGCTTGCTTTCTTCTTCTTCTTCTTCTAAACTTGAGTACATTTTCCACTTTTTCAGAATATTTCTGGCTGCTTGGTTTTCATTCTTTCTCTCTCTCTCTCTCTCTCTCTCCCTGTCTATTAAATTGCTTGACATCATTGTGAAGTTTTTCCTTTTTCTACACGGAAAACTTTTCAAGCAGTTGCTCTAAGACGCTGAACTCTTGGTTTTCCTTTTTTCTTCTTTTTGTTTTCGGTTAGAAAATAAAACAAACTTTGATTAGCCCAGTTCCAATTGCACTCTCCGCTCTCTCAGAAAAAGAAAAGAAAAAAAAAACCTGGAGATGAAGAGTAAAAAAAACTTCGTTTTGCTGTGTAATTGGAAATTCGTTTGTATTTTTCGGCAACTATTTTGGTTTAAAAAAAAAAGTCAATCAATTCAGGCAAACAACAGCAAACAACTGCTGTTGCTGCTGCCGATGTAATGTTAAAAAAAAACAGGAGGAGCCCCATCAGTTAACAAGCACGTGGAGAGAGAGTACTTTGTGTTGTCATTTCATATGAAAACAAAGATAAGCTACGCTGTGTTGCATTTTGCTTTTAAAAGAAATTCTTTTTTCAAGTTTTTTTTTTTGTTATTTTAATGGCCAAAAATCCTTTCTTTTATTCGTTTTTTTTTCTTTTGTTCCTTTATTTAATCGATTTGCAATCAGTTTTGTTGGCCCAAGCCCTGTACAAAAAAAAACTGCACTGAAAGAGAGGGAAAAAAGAACGTTTGCGGCCAAAACCATAAATTAAACGAACAGGAAACGATTTTAAGAGTTTTATGGTTCATCACGTAGACTTATGGCTGGCTTGATTGGATGCAGCAGTGAATGTTCGAGGAGGGGGAGGGGGATGTGCATGTTAAAAAAAAGGATTTTTTTTTATAAGAAATTTGGAGCATTGGATTCATTTCCTTTGCATTGAGGCTTTTAAACACGATTTTTTTCTTAACTAATCTGCCTTACGTGTTTCAAATAAACATTGTTTTCAGCATATGAAGGCGGGTAAAAAAAATCTCCTCTTTTGGGCTCTGATAACTCTTGTCCAACTCTTTTCCAATTTTTTTTATCGTTTGCAAAGAATAAGATTTGTCGGGGCTATCAAAACAGATTTATTTGGGAGAGGATTCCATTGTTGCAAGTCACATCTGTTTAAGGCGAGATATTCCTATACGCTTGGAAGCAAGCAATTATCTCTTGCGAATACATCCGCAGAATATGGTGGGTTAGGAGAACAGTTCATGATCCAATCAACGGGTGATAATTGCACTTTTTTGTGCGCACCTTTCCAAATGTCTTATTACAAACAACTTTTTTCTTGATCCCAAGCGATCATTCTTTATAAAATCCTTTCTCAATCGCCACAATAAGTGTGGTATAATTGTCGCCGCCACTGTTTTACTCCCCCCTCTTGAAGGTGGTCAAGTGGATTACACGTTGTTCTATGCTCTGTTTTGACTGATACTTCCATCTTGGTCGACGGATTTGTGCGTTTGTTTGGTCTTTAATGTGCTGTTGTTAGAGCACATTTATGAAACGGCTTAAAAGCTATTCTCCGTTGAGATTGAACCACGATAGACAATCTTGCCAAAACTCAAGAATTCATTTCGAAACAAAATAAATCGCTCATCTTGGCGAAAAGCTGACTTAAACGCAAGTCAAGTGGCCATAAACTAGTAATCTAGTGTGTTGGCTTATTAGACGTGAGGCTATGGTTCAAAGCCCAGGTCAGACATTGCAAACAAATCGAAATATGAAAAATATATTTCTCACGGCGACTTCCTCTTAGCAGCCCTTTGGCAAAAATTCTGAGAGTAAACAAAAAAAAATTGCCATGAAAAGTTTCTCAAAAATCTGACGTTCGAAGTCGTCTTTTTTAAACTGTAGGACGCACCACTCATGTATTAAATTAATACACATAACATATGTGGTGTGAGAAGCTAAGTCGTAATCCTTATTGAAAGGTTCCAACAAGTAGTTATATATGCCTGTACGTATGAGTGTGCAGTAGTGATGTTGGATCAGATTGCTAAGCTTTGCTGCTTCAACGTATCTATCGTGGAAGTTGCTTCAACCGTACTGTCAGGATGCCTGTCTCAAACTTCTATAGCTTAAAGAACCTTCGCTTGCTGTCCTTCGTGTCATCTTTGTTAGTTATTTAACTTAGTACGTATTTTTTCCTTTCTTTTTAAGTTAAATTTTCCACCTTAGAAATTTATGAGAGTTTCTATCACAAAATCTTTCTATGCTCAAATGGTTGTAGAAACAAGCAAACAAGTAAACGATACAACAAAACCTCTGTTTAGTAATTTAATTTACCATTAGCAAACACTTTAACATCTCGTCGATACCAGACAAACAAATCTAACATCAATCTCCTCTTCCATTTTTCTCCTGGCTGCCTACGCTTTAATCCAATAGAATGAAATCAGTGTGTAGATGGCCTGTGAGAGAGACTCTCGAAAACTCTCCCTCAATTCTGTATAACTTAATGAATTGCAATTCCTTTCGAAGTAATCTCATGCACAAGAAACTCAAGTAATCAAGCTGTCCGCTCAGTTTGTTATTTTGTTTGTTTGGTTTGTTGTTGTTTCGTTTGTCTGTTCCTGAAGGGTAAATTAAACTAATTTCAATCGTTGCGTTTTCAAAAGAAAATTTATTAATGTTGCTGTTATTGTTGTTGCTGTTCGTTGGTTTACTCTACAAAACAATAAATGAATTTAGTCACGTTTATCGGTCTTCAGTTCTCCTTCTTGTGTGCTTCTTTGCGTTCTTCTGCTCTTTATTATTCAAACCTTTCCTGTGTTGAGTTCATGGTCTCTCTCTCTCTCTCTCTCTCTTCTCTGTATGCATGAGATTCCATTCATGCATTTGTTCCGTCATTCATGCAGGTTCATAGTTCATTCACAGATTATTGTGAGTTCTACCTTCGGTTTTGTTTCTCATCTTTGCTGTTGTTTGTTGTTGTTGTTGATTTTATTTGGTTAAAAGATTAATTAGCTTGATTAAGTTTTTCTTTGTTATTGTTATTGTTGTTGTTCTCAATATTTGCGTGTGCATGCGTGCAAGTGGTGCATCGTAAGTTAGTTGGTAATTTAAATTAAAAAAAGCGAAAAACAGAACAAGAAATGGAAAGAGATTTAATGTGTTGGGACATGTCTCGGATGCACTCTAGTCCACAGACAATAATAATAACAACACAACAACAACAGAGAAGCACAATTACAACAAACGTGTATCATTGTTGACAAATCTTGAGCATCTGGTATGTAGTTTGTTCAGTTTCAACTGAAGGTAAGTGCTGAAACGAAGGGACAACTGAGACAGTAAAGGCGAATTTGATTCGTACTCGTAGATCGCTCGTGCCAGTTCTCAGCCTTTTAAAAACCATTAGAGAATATAAATTGGTAAAAAAAAATAACTTGAATACTCAACAGTTAAATTTTTAAGTGCCACGCCTATTTTGATTAAAAGTCTTCAACTATATAAACAGACGGAATGGTCCTTTTAATAATTTATTTTATAATTTTTAAGAACTCTCGAAAATACATTACAAAGTTTAGAAATAAGCTCTCCAATGTTCATTATGCCACGCCCACTTTTGTCAAATACTTTCCCTTAATTTGAAAATCAAATTTCTTGAAGTCTTGCGAACTATAATTGTATGCCTACGGATTTAGAAAGATAGGTAGGGGGGTGGAAACCTACCCAAAGTTGAAACAAACAAAACAATTGTAAAGTTTCGAAATAAGCTGTGTAATGTTTCATTATGCCACGCCCACTTTTGGGTAATACTTTCCTAATTTCAAAACCAAAAAATCTTTATTTTTTACAGTTTTTCGTAATTCAAATCGTATGCCTGCAGATTTAGGTAGATAGGGGGATAGAAGGGGGGGGGGGGGTGGAAGCCTACCCAAAGTTGAATAGACATACTTGGACCATGGATCCATTCGGATTGTTCTGACTCAGACTGCCAAATTGCCATTCATGACAGTGCCAACGTCTTTTTTCCATCTATGACTACACAATAGGTGAAGGAACAGTGTCCTCTTTTTCCTTTTAAATTTAAACGTCAATCTCGGGAGGCCAGCAATTGCTGCTGGATGTCTATTTAGAATCCTAGTTGAACTGTAGCTGGTAGTTGCGCATTTGTAAGCATTTGTAATTGCGACCTAAATCGAGGGGAAAATAGCCCTCCGAGTGTGTCGGAGAGAAGGGTTGTCCTACACGATGTGATTGTTGGGGTGGTGAAGTTGAAAGCATGTCAGTAAAAACTGCTTCGAGAGCATTACATTGTATATCTTCACTAGCACCCTTATCTTCTTCTGATATAATCAGCATTGGGAATCTTTATAAGCACAGACGCAAAATGCAGCGCATTCCCTTCTTGAATAACCATTTTTTGATTGCCTTAAATGGAGGAAATGTCCGCCTTTGGCTTGCCTCATATCGTAACTCTTAACGTATTGTTTTCGCCTTTCTTTCGAAAACGGGTTGAGGTACCGTGTAGTTCTTGGGGCCTAGTATGCTGTAGCCTAGACAAGAGCCCGTGGTTCAAATCCCAGCTCAGAATCTTGAATAAAACAAAATATGAAAAAAATATTTCTTCGGCAATTGCCTCTCAGGCAGATTTCTGGCAAAAACTCTAAGCATGTATAAAATTGTCATGAAAAGTTTCTCAAAAATCTGTCGTTTGGAGTCGACTTTATACTCTAGGTCGCCAAATAAAGATTTTTAATTGCCAATCCGGTAAGTAAGTGATTAAATAAATACGTCCTAAGACCTATTAAATAAAATACTTGGAAAAAATATTCCTTTAAACCGCCTGTCAAAACTTTAAAAATCTCTTACTGAACAAACCATTGCTTATCCTCATTTTCCTTAAAGAAATACGCCTCAAAAGACATTGATCACAGGGGGAGGGTACATGTCTTTCACTGCGTTCTCAAGATGTTTTCTGCATGACAGAAATGAAAAGAAAAAATAGTTTCTAAAAGTCAAACTGAATTGACATTTAAAGAAAACCGCCGCCTACTAATTCATCTTTTCTTTTTTCAAAAAACAAAAACAACCCTCGTTTCAATTCAATGTCGTTTAATCATTGCACGTAACAAAAAACCCACTGTTGTACGACATACAGTACATAACTGGGTGCATGTGCATGTGATTGAGAGAAAACAAAAGATTGAGAATGTATTGTTGTTGTGGGGGGGAAAGAGAAACAGAAAACAGGCAGCATCAGCAGCAGCAGCATCAAAAAAAAGGACAATTTTAAATGAAAATGTATGTCAGTATGCGGTTATTGTATCTCAACGCGTATGACCGAACAAACAAACGAACGAACGAACGAACGAACGTGTCGTTGATAACTGTCGCAACGTATCGTATCGCATTGCATTGCAATGCATCGCATCGCATCGCGTGTGCCGTCTGTCCTTTACACAGTGCACAAATTGCAATTGCTTTTCATTTTTCGCCATTTCTCACACAATATTTTTCTCTAGCATTGTTCTGATTATAGTTGGGTATTCTTCTGTTTCTTTTCATTTTTTTTATTTATAGCACACATACATATACACCTACTAATACTTATCTACACATGCATACCTATCTACACGCTGTACTAGTACTCACACACTCAAATTCTCACATTTATTACCAGGTTGACACGCCAGTGTTGAAAGGCTTTAATGCGTGTTCGAAATATACGAATAATAGACGAAAAAATAAGAGAACAAAACACACTCATACCTATAAACATACTACACCCACACACAAACATAAACGCTCACATAAATTTACACAAACAGTAACACTTTTTTTTTCTTGTGGGCATTGTTTTCAGTTGTCTTTGTTCTTCTCATAACCTGCTACTCAGAAGGACTAGGCATATCGGGCTTAGGCAAACGTTTGCAACATATTTGTTCGTAGTTCGTGTCTGACCTGGGGGGCCTCATGTCTGATAAGCCGCCGCAGTTCCTACTAGACTACAGCGACCACTGTTAGGCATTATAACACTTATAGGGAGTTTCTCGTTTTCCTTCATTTAGTTTTAAGACCTGTTTTGATTTCTTGTTGTTGTTCATTTACACTGCTTCTGTTTAGTATCCTACCAAGTTTACAGAGTCCAACTATGTCTTAATATTGGATTAGTTTGTAGGTTCATCAATCAATTTTTCCATATTTGGCTAGGCAAAATGTATTTCAAATGCTCCCAAATACTAAAGATTAACGTAGTTTAAGCGTTTTAAACTCCATGATTTTAAAATTTTTTATTATTTAAGCACTTAATTACGATTATTTACATGCCTTTTAAATAATTTTTATTGTTTTTTTTTTATTTCTTTTCAGGTAAGTTTTATGGAAAAATTTCTAAAAAAAAAATTTCTTTTTCAATTTGCTAAGGTAAGGTAGTTAGACTAACTTAAGCTAGTAAATTAAGTATCTAAGATTATATATCGTAGTATAGGTTGTATTTCTCTGCCATCACCACAAATCTTTAGTATTTTCCTGTTCTGTTCTCGTTGATTTGAAATTTACCTTTCATAAGTAATACCGGTTTTGCAAATTTCCTTAATCTTTTGGCAGGTGATATCTCTTATATCCTCCCTTTTCTGCCTTATCACCTTTTCCAATTGTATCTCTCTCTCCTCTAGGACATATTTACAGTGGGGCATTTTGACCTCTGGCAATGTCCCAATGACAAGTACACGTCCTAAAACCTAACCAAGTCTATCCTAGCAGCTGGTACCCACTTTATTCTGCTGTAAAGAGTTTTCCATTTTATGCCTTTCAGATATAAAGTTGCTCAGCAAAAAAGTTTTGAAGCCCTTAGACTTGATCGCATGATTATGTTGATCAATCTATGTCGCCAATACACGCAGTTATGGATACATACTCGTACATACGTAATTGGTCATTATATTACTTTAATCAGGATTACGACCCAGCTTCTTAAGCCACCTATGTTGTGTGTGTTAATATTATCTAGGAGTGGCGGAACCTACAGTTTAAACTTGATTCCGAACGATAGATTTTTTGAAAAACTTTTCATGGCATGTCTGACCTGGCTTTTAAACCATGGCCTCACGTCTAATTAGCCACGACATTATTCTGTTCACAAATAAAATAAAAAACAAAACAAAACAAAATCGATTCTTCTTTGGCTTGCGTTGTTTAAACCCATTCATCCACCCGTTCAGTTCATAACCTTCAATTGCTGGTCAAAAAAAGTCAGTTATCAGGCGGCCATTGTGATTTTAATTCATGAGAAGAGTGTTTTCAATGCAAATGCAATTCAATGACGTCTCCAGCCACTGAGGGGCACCTTGTTGCTTCTGTATAATAAGCCGGCTGAGCTCTGAAAAGTACCCATGCTTGAGTCATCACTACTGCAATCAGTTTTAAGTATTTTTAGGCGATTTACGTGATTCCTAAAAGGAAATTGCTTCACTATCACATCGTATAACCCGATCTATATGATTATTCCGGTAAACCCATCACTGACGAAGTTCGATTATGGATATTATGGACAGATAGGTACGAAGGTTGGAGTGGTAGCTTTGATACTAAAAGCTCACTTGAGCACTCATAGCGGCCCGTTGTGATATCACAATTTATGACGGACAACTTCACATTTCTTTTTTCCTGCTCTCTTGTTGTATTCGAATTAGCTTCCTGTTGTTGTTGTTACTACTTGAGGAATACGACAACAGTAATATATAACTGCAAGCGGATATTCTTCTCTTTTAACAGCTGCTCAAATATTTTGTTTGATGCGGACAATCCAGCAACACAGTTCGTGGAACATACTGTTATGCACCGTGGTTTGGTGAGCTTTTTTAGTGCTTAGACATTCGTGTGTGTCTTATATGCGGCCATAAAAGTATTGCTTTTCGCAATCCTTCGGATTTTTGACAGAATGTGCCTTGCCAGTGACGGAATGATGAAATAGATGTTATCCGTATGACAGCAAGGTTCCGAACCCAAGTAAGCTATCCTTTTTAAGTTAGCTGTCAATTTAAACTATCCCTCTTTGACGTAATGCTCGAGCAGTGACATCAAATTGTTGATGTACTTTGGTGAGCTCTTTGGCAGAAGCCTAATACAGGTTGCAAATGCTCATTTAACCAGTTCCAGACTACTTTCGATTCCTTATTGTTGTTTCGATATGATAGGATCATAGCAATCGCATGTAAACATAGATTTAAGTGTAGGCGATGATTGTCTTTAATGGCCGACCAATCTCTCCTTCTCGTAGTATAAGCATGTGTGCGTATTTGTCTTTAAATGTATGCCTATTAGTGTTGCATGTATTCGTATATCAAAGAATGAAGTGGGAGACGACTGGCTAGAAGTGTGATATTGTTGTGACTGTATTTGTTTTTCCCTTTTAATTCTTTTTGTAACAATAACAACAATAAGAGCAACAAAAAATATTACAAAAAAAAAAAAAAAAAAGAATTCACACATACAAATGCATAAATGAACATTCACATGCACATACACATGAACAACATAAAAAAGGAATATTTCTGCTCTGATAACTTTTTGCTTTGGTTGTGTCATTCATTGCAACAATAACAATCATACACACACACACACAAACACGCACGTACGTATTGGTTTCATGACAATTTCTGTCTTTTTTTTTCTGTTTTTATTGTCTTTGTTTTTTTTTTCATTACGTTTCATGCAGTTTTTTTTCTTTTTTTGGTTGCTGCAAGCTTTTGTAACAGAATTTTTACCGGATGACATGGTCGTCTGGTTGGAAAATCTCTTGTCAAACTGCACTCATATACACAGCAAATAGCAACAGTAATAATAATAGCAAAAGACAACAACAATTACTACCAGTGCCACTACTACTAAAATACACTCATAATGCAACAACACAAACAAACAACACAGAGAGAGAGAGAGAGAGAGAAAAAACAAAAAAAAAAACCTGAACGTCTATAGAATACGATATGAAATCGTATTGTTTTCCTCTCTCTGGCTTATCTTTTCATCCTGTAACAAGATGTGAATGTGAATCCCTATTGGAAAGAAATTCTAAATGCACATATGGATCACTAAATTGTACAATTCCTTAGTTATTCTCCATAAGTACACCTCCATACACCCACTGCTGCTTTTACCCACCCCCACTCAATTACTTTTTAAGATTTCCTTAAATGCTCGTCCTATTTATTTTTAGAAAAAAAATTTTTTTTCATTTCGAATAAAATGTCTTTCATAACTATGAATAGGAAATAGGACTTTACTGTAGTGAAAGTAATGAAATGTTTAAAAAGGAGGTGTATCGACGACAGAATCAATGTCCCAACAAAGTAGACACAAAAAAAAAATTGTTGATTTTTCCTTTATGTTCTTGGAGGTTAAGATCGCTAAGCTTTCGTACCCGTTTGACCAGCGGATATTGGTTGCGCTGCGAGGATAGTACTAGTTGCCTCTATAGCTTCTTATAATAGCTAGTCAACCGCAAGTTACTGCGTCCATCGTTTTGGCTGGTCGCTCGTGCTTTCTGTTGAACGCAATTCTCCTCATTCTATTGCTCTCAGTTGGAAAGTGATTGATTGCTTACACATCTTTATTACAGTGAAATATCGTGGTTGTCCACCCAACATGTACATGCATAATTGGTCTTTACAACCCTTAGGTCAGGAGTACGACTTAGCTTCGCACACTACTAGTGTTGTGTGTGTTAAATTCATACATGAGTGCCGGGACCTACAGTTTAAATTCGACTCCGAATGACAGATTTGTTTGGTAGAAACTTTCCGATGCAATTTCTATTTACTCTCAAAAGTTTTTGCTAGACATCTGCTGAGAGGAAGCCGCCTACGAATT
>QOCX01001879.1:0-27389 GCA_005959815.1 Sarcophaga bullata | reverse complement strand
GAAAAATACCTGGACTTATATCAAGTGCCGAACTGATTCCTTGAGTTTGCCAGGCGAACAGGTTGGAAGGAGACACATTCTAAGAAATTTTAAAAGGAGAAGTGATAGGAATAAGGACATGATATAAAAGATTGAGGAAAAAGAAAAAAACCGTATTTATAAAGTGCCCATTTTTCTA
This sequence comes from Sarcophaga bullata, assembly GCA_005959815.1. Classification (NCBI taxonomy): domain Eukaryota; kingdom Metazoa; phylum Arthropoda; class Insecta; order Diptera; family Sarcophagidae; genus Sarcophaga; species Sarcophaga bullata. The sequence goes on along the minus strand of QOCX01001879.1, from coordinate 27,211 downwards.
ATGTGTTTTCCTAAACAATATCGAGTTAAAAAAGTGACAAATCCATTAACTGTTAAGTTTTAAGCAGAAATCCTTACCACTTTAAAGCCGTCTAGCCTAAACCAATTCCAATGTTGTGAAATACAAATTATTAACAACATTTACCACGTAAAAGTTGCTTTGCTGTATCATCATATCACTGGAATTAAGCGATTTTTAGATGTTTTTCTGCTGAAAACATTCCAATAAAGTTTATGGCACTTCTTATATGCCTCTCTACGAGACAGTTTAATTGTACGTTATTAACAGCAACCTTAATTAGGTTTTAATAATATTCGATGCCACATACATATTCCTCCTTCCATTAATTTCATTTCATTTTAGCTTTTTCATTGTGTGTGTTAAACTAGAAGCAATTAATTTCGTCTCGTACGCCATCTCTTAAGCCCCATAAATTACAGGCAAAAAAGAAAATTTCTATCAATTTCAGTGAGGCACGAGCCAAAATTATTGGAAGCAGTTGCTGTTGGCTTCTGTTGCAATAAACAGAACTTTTTTTATTATTATTATTAATGCTGCAAACATTTGTTTGTTTATACTCGTTTTTATAGTTTTTTTTTTAGCTTTTTTTACGCGTTTTTATGTGTTAATAGTTGTTATTGTGATTATTTTTTGGCCTTAAACACGCGCCCATAATAAGTAACAAAAATGTGTCGAAAAAGTTAAAACAAATAAAAACAATTTTAAATATTTATGTAAACAATAGCTAATGGCTGTCATTATTTTTTAAACAATTAAATTAAACCACAAAGTAAAACAACAAAACAACAAAAAAAAATATTTTAATTGGCAACACTTTTGAATTGAAATGAAAACATAAAGCTTTGCCGCTATGCTTATAGGCTGCAAACCGCATGGTAATCATCATTATTGGCAGAATTAATAATTTTTATTGTAAGTACAGTAAACGTCAAAAGAAACTGTACACTAAGGATAAAATTCTCACAATCAAAAACTCAATTTTTACGACCTACGGAGAGTGCCCCAAAAAATTTCACAATTTTTCGAAAATTTTTTTTTTTCAATTTTAAAAACTATCAAGGAAACAATTTTAAATTAAAAATAACGGTAATTCATTAATATATATTTCTATTCAATGTACAGTTACTTTTAACGCTCACTGTATGTATTCGAAATAAAACAGAGACAAAATGTACAAAATTGTTTAAAAATGTAATGGGAAAAGTGAAATGATTTTACAAGAAATAGCACTTGATTGAATTCAAAAAAAAAAAAAAAAAAAGAAAACTTAAGGAACGAATGATTTATTGAATGAAATTAATTTTAAAAAAGTTAAACAATAAGCCACAAATACAAATAATTAAGAAAAAATGAAAACAAAAAGTGTTGTATTAACCTTCAGATGACTCATGGTTTAAAACAGCAATGTAATGAGGCATTTATCTCTCAGTCCTAAGTGACTTTAATGGCTTTCTACTTATGGAAGCATAAATTACATAACTTGGCGGCAATCCAGTCAAAATGTGAAAGGAAATTATCAATTTTTCTCTTGGAAACTTATTCAATACTCTTGAAATGCATAAGGGAAAGGTCATAAGAGAAGTAAGAGCACCACAGGAATTTAAAGACCATTGGCAACAATCAGGCCTATGGAAGCTTCACTACGCTTATGTATCTTCTTAGAAAGTAAACTGATAAGTAACCTGCCAATGTTCACGTTCGGAGATAATATCAGCATATAAGGAATCCAGAATTTCTTTGTATACCACAGAGCAACTAAACTGAAATTAACCTGCAAGTGCTGGCCTTTCTAATGCCTACACATAGTGTTTTTGCACTGACTGTAAAGACGCTCCCTTCTTTAGTCGTTTATAAGAAAAAATGTTTACAAAAAAAAAATCAGAAAAACTTCAGCAACTCCTTGTATATCACAAAGGAATTGAAGTGAAACTAACCAGGCAACTCAGGCCTTACTAGGCACACTTTCGTACATACTTTCTGGAATACAGTGATAGCCTACTCAAATCTGATTAGGATTAGAAATATTAAGACTTCAGTGGTAATAAAGACAAAATGAGGGAATCAACAGGCATTAATGCATCACAGAGAAGAATACCTGGATGTATATCAGTTGGCGAACTGCATTTTTGAGATTTGCCAGGCCAAAAGGCTGGAAGGAGACATATTCTAAGAAGCTTGAAGAACTACAATAGATCATATGAATCGTAATTGTGTAACAATAGTGATTGCCTGGTAACTTTGGAAATAGATTTGGGGGTATCATCTGGTTGATAGGGGGTTGGTCATTTAATGTCTATTGCCAGTCTATTAAAACTGCAGCTCTATTTGAGAGAAATGTAGACCATCAACTGCTCACTATGAGCACAAACGATTTAGGATTTGAGGGACGAAGAACTTATTGACACAACGAAGGGCCATTGCACAAGAAACAAGATGGTCAAAGCCTCCTCAACTAGAAAAATATACTCTAAAATATGGCCCATAGTAGCCATATTAATCAAGTAGTTTTAGTTAAGCAAGTAAAAGGCCTGTAGTCGCCGTAGTCTAGTAGGTAAAGTGTCAACTCATTAGACGTAACACCACCACTGTTCTAACTCCATGTCAGACATCGCCAACAAAAACGAAATACGAAAAAATATTTCAGCTTAGCAGATTTCTGAGAAAAACTCTGAGAGCGATATAAACGTGCCATGAAGAGATTCTCAAGAATCTGTGGTTCGGAATCGACTGTAAGTCTGTAGGTTCCGCCACTCATGTATAAAACTAACACACACAATATAAGTGGTGTGAGAAACTAGGTCGTATTCCCGGCTGAAGAGTTGTAATGCCAATTACGGATTATCAGCTGTTCAATATGAGTACAGGCAGTTTAGGATTTGAGGGACGAGTAGCCTATTGAATCAACGAATGGACAAGTTTCCATTACACAAGAAACAGGGTGATAAGGAATGATGTTGGAGTCTAAGGCGCAATAATAACCATATTATTTCTTTGCATTGCTCAGTTTCATTTATTAAGCCTTTTTAGCTGAGCAGGTAACATCTCTGGAGCAATTACTAAACTGATAGGATTGCCATCTGCAATTGTTTAGAAACAACATTCTCTTTGAAAATGTATTGGGTTGTGCACTACCAAAGATATAGTGGCGAATAATTTTGCCTGACCTTTCTATGATATTCGTTGTTGATATTGTCTTCTCCAGAGGGGTGTTGTATTTCCTTCTTTCTACAGCTGATGTACGGGTTAAAACAAGCTTGTAGAGTACGGTAATTTTTATTTTCTAATTCTTATTATCATTTATGCTGTCAACTGTGTGATATTAAGGGATTTTTGTTACGTTGTGCTTTTAAGACGTCTTTAAATACCCAGAAATTGCATTTAAAATCCCTTAAATCGCAACCATAATGAAAGAATAAAATGCATGAAATACCGAAGTATTCTTCCATCTTTAGCAGTTGACATGTGTAGTTTAGAGAACTTAAAATTTACTTTTCTGTCATATTGTATTCCAAGAATTTGGTATTAGTTTGCAAAACAATAGACTTTGCCTGAGACAGCAGTTGCTTTATACTCTTCTTATCAAATTATGACTTCGTTCGTCGTAGTCATATTGTGCAATAAATTATTTGTAAAAGATAAATAATGTTTGTAAGTTTATTGTATTTGTTGTACAACAATATGTTGTTGGCATTATAATTTTAATGACTTTTTATATTATGAGGTGCATGTGCATGTAAGCAAATAATAACAAACAAATAAGCTTTGCGTAGATAAATTCTAAGAAACTTGGTGAGGAACATACGGGAATTGTAAAAGTTTTGGAGTAGAGGGGATACAATAACTAAGAATTGTTTTATTCTAATTGGTCATTATAACGTTTTAGTTAGGATTACAACCTAGCTTCTCACAGCAGCCATGTTGTGAGTGTTAATTTTATCCAAAAGCTATGCGTTCTACAGTTGACTGTCGACTTCAAACGACAAGAATTAAAAGAATTTAAATTCCAAAGCCTTTCTCCAAGAGCAAGAAAATACTTTTATTTGCGAAACAACGAATTTAAATTTTTTTAAACATTTTAGCAATAAAAACAACAACAAAAAGTACCATTTAAATGCGGTTTTGTTGTAATAAAAAAATAAATAAACAAAGGGAACGTGCCTGTATAAAATCCATTTACAAACATTGAAAGCAACAACAATAACAGCAAACGAAATCGGCTTAAATACTTTACCCTATTAAAAAATCAGGGAAATGAAATGCATTCCCTCACTACCATTATTGCCTTGCTTTGTTGGTAACATTTGAACTCAACTGGACCTTTTTCTGTAAATATCCTTGATCTGATAAGGGCGTGTGGGTATAGGTGTAGGCGTTGTGTTTTCTTTTTTAAGTTTCCTGGTGAAAATTCACAGATAAAAGCATGCCTTTATAATGCGGGAAATAACGAAGCCCAAAACACGCATCATATGTGGTGGCTTAGTTTTTATAAACTCTCGTTTAATTTTTTATTTTCATTCTTTTCATATTGTTTGTTGACATGAACACATTTTAATACCTTTTTTCACATTTGATACGCGCGAGTATCTCATTTAAAAATACACAATTTACATTCAGCCTTCAAATTTCAAACAAAACAAAAAAAATCCGCAAAAAAGCAAGCGAACCCCTTTAAAAATGGGGAAAAAAGGTTTAAAACCGTGGTAAATACCCTTTAAAAACGAGTCTATTTACGCTTGGTTTGATGAAAGTGAAAAAAAAGTATTTTATCGTGTTTAAAACACACCATTCACATGAATTACGGATGCGTTTATGATGATACGTCATAACAAAAAAAAAAACGCGGAATGTGTTTCAACCATCATTGCGGAACATGGAGGACATGAAGCGAATTAATGTTACGCTACCCTACCATTTGTTGTCATTATTATTCGTTGAAATGTTTTGAAAATTTTGCTTTAAAATTTCATAAAATTTTTGAGCATATGTAAGTAAAGCAAATGAAAAAACATTGCAGCTTGTCTGCCAACACCCAACAAAAATCACTACCAGGTTCTTTCTGACGTCATAAGTGTACTCTGTAAAGAGCTCACCAATAAATCACAGTAGAAAATGAGGTTAATGGAGCCAAAATTTTCTGGTTTTTTTTTATCTTTTCTTGCAAGCAATTCTTTCTTAGTCATGCATGGCATTGTTATGAAACTACTAAGAACACCAGTTTGTGGCAGAAGTGCAAAGGCAACAACAAAGCTTTTAAATTTTTTTGTATTTTTTTTTCTTGGTTTAAAACTAATAACGAAGAGACTTATCAATCAGTCAATAACTTAAAAATATTCCATTATTTTATAGAAGCGATATAACACAGTTGGCCCTGCGCCAACTCTCATAGATGGAGAGTCACCTCTAGGTGCCTACCTCTGCCTATAGGAGCAATAGAAAACGGGCAGAGAAACAATCTTTAAAAAAATATTTCAATAAACCAAAATAGTGTTAAACACCCTACCGTGGGTAATGAGAACTTTCAACTTCTTCAACGGTATAGTATGGGGGAGCATTAATTAAATCCCAAGGTTTCGTTTTGTTGTTCAAACGTCACCTTTTTTTACTCCATACATACCCCTTAACAAGTTTAACTCAGTCAAGCAGACTGCAACTCAATTGCATTCGCAATAAAACTCGATTTTTTTATTTTGCAAACGTCAAATTAAAATATTCAATACCTTTGGCTAACTCACAAATAGTCCCGCATCAAGGAAGGCTTACTTCATTTAAATTCAATACAAAATTAACCCCTTAAGGCGTTTCAATAACATCTGCTTCTTCTGTTGGACAGTGATGGGTAAAGTTTAATAAATAAAAAAAGAATTTCAATTGTAACAGGACCCTCCCACCTTTATTCCAAATACATTTAACAGCTAATCTGGTCACCTACAAAATCACCCACTGTGTTTTTTATACGGTTGTTAGGACAAAAGTGCATCATTTGTTTGTGGGAACACTGTGAAATGTTCACAAGAGTTTAAATTAAAAATCCTCCTTCACATATTGTGGGGGCGTGGTAATATGGGTGGGTTAGGTGTTCATAAAATTTTGATAATTTTTTATAATTGGCTGATGGTAACACATATATTTCATATACGTACAGTGGTTTACAAAATAAAAGCACCATTAAAATACAATTAAATTTTATGCAAATTTTCTGTTTAGGATTTTGGTTGTTGCATGCAAAGAATATCTTCTAGCCACCATTTTACATGCGAATATATAAGACAACGACTTTCTTATTCGAATCTTAAAAAACGAAAGAGGCTCTGTCTCCCTTCAAATAATCCATAGAAAAACCTTACTTATACCCCACAGAGGATAGTTAGAAAATAGTAGAATGGCAATGAGAGCATCCTTACATGGTTTATTGTCGTTACTGTTGGCCCTTCCCATGTAAGATGGCACTGCCTTAGCTCTTAAGATATTGTACTTCTTTAGGTATTCGTAATTGACTACCAATATTTCAATGTTGAGTCTTGAGATTCTTCTAATAATGTGGCCAATGCACTCCCATTTTCTATGTTTAAATAGCTTTAATAAGTATTTCTCCTTCGTTAAGTCCCTGCTGCACTGCTGTTGGACGTCAATATCCACTTTTTGATGCGTTTTTATACTCCAGAGTAGACTTTATACATGAACCTTTGAAAGCTTGGTTCGCCTTGATATTTGTTAGCTTCCCTACACATACGTAACATAATCGGCCACTACAATTCTTTATTCAGGATTACGATCTAGCTTCTTCTCACAACACAGAAGTTGTGTGTGCGGCGGGACCTATAGTTTAAATTCGATTCCGAACGACAGATTTTTGAGAAACTCTCAGGGTTTTTGTCAGAAGTCTGCTGAGAAGAAGTCACGGACGAAATATTTGATTTTGTTGGAGATGCCTGACCTGGAGTTTGAACCGAGGCCTCACGTCTAATAAGCCAACACAATACCTACTAGACTACGATGACTTCAAAACCTTCCCTATACTGACTGCAATCTTTCAAATGTAATTCTGGCTTTGTTTAGAGCATGCTCTTTTTATTTGTATCTGCAGCGCCATTTGCTGTCTCCATCATAGCTAGGCAGCAGAAGCTAGTTACGATTTCGCTAAGTAGGAACATTCTTTACTCACATGGCTTTAATTTTCTTCATTTTTCTCTCAAGATTTTCTTGTAAATCGAAATGAATTAGAAGCTGCCTATTGTGGTGAATAGTAAGCACTATCGATCTATGCCGCCTGCGTTTTTGTTTCTTAAAATTAATCACGACAATGACAATTCGTCCTAACAAGACATCCTACCAAAGTGTACTCCTCCATCTCGTCATCTCGTTCGAGTGATTTTTTGCTTTTGCATTACCTTTTATGGCTTCTCTTGAAGCACTTAAGTCTGATATTCAAGACACCATTTCGTACGACTAAATTTATTGGAAAAAGTAATCAAAAATTGGACTGATCAAATGAACCATGTTACTGGTAGCCACAGTGAACATATTCGGGCTGGATTTCGTATTTAAAAAAATTACCATGACATAATCTCCTAAAAATCACCCTATTTATTGGAGATCTTGGGCGAGGGTATACAAATATCATACGCAACTTAACTCCTTAAGTGGGTGTGACAGACCCCATGTAATTGTTTTTCTATGTGAACAGACTTCACTTTCGATAACATCCACCGCGTTGGTAAACAGTTGTTGTGGTAGAGAAAATTCTTATTTTACTTTAACGTTGACATGCTATAGTTGACTTATGTTCCATGGGGAAGAACTGAGAGCTCTGCATCCGAGTATATAAGCTCTAGTGATGCAAACTTTTTGTGGGGTAGCCCTTCGTTCTCAATGCTTTCTATAGAAACATTTATCTGAGGGTGTCAAATCCTTTATTTTTATATTCTTTCCATAAAGCATATAAAATAACGAAGTGGACTGGAACTAGACTGGCCTGTTTAAAGTCTGCTAGTACTTTGATTTGTAATATTAAGGAATACAATTCCTCTCCAGTTGTAGCAATCTCTCAAGTCTTTTTCTCAAGCACTTCTCATGCCTGTTTTACAGCTGCTGGAGGCTGCCTCTCTTTCTCCCAGCCTTATTTGATATAAGAAGACTAAAGACTATTATTTCAAATATTAGCTCGTAGCCGTTTCAGCTGCTACTCCATTTTCGGCTAATGTCTTATAAATTTTTAATTTCCTAAAAGCTTTTGCTATCCATCTATCGCCTTTAGTCTGTTGGAGCTGCATGAAATTCTTCAGTTGTTTTCCTACAGGACTGATGGTAGTTCATTTCGTATTTTCATTACCATGTTATGGCTCTTGACAAATTTATATCCTAGAAAAACATTTTTAAAAAGAGCATTTTTGGAAAAAAGCTAAAAATAAAACTCCTGTTAAGGAAAACGTTCCGTATTGTTGTCAATTCATAGCATGTATCACACAGCACAGTTTCCTTCCTGTGTTTTTCATTTCATTCATTAGCAATTCAATTCAATTGAATTCAATTGAAACGAATTTTTTATTCTCTCTCTCTCCCTCTCTCTCTCTCTCTGTGTGTTTTGAAATTTGTTTCAAACTACAAATGTGTCGTCACAAAAAGCTTAAAACAGAAGATGAATGTCAGTCAGTCATGTCGTAAATGTTTGTGAAATTGAAAAATGACACGCGGGCTTTAACACCAGTCGGAGGAGCATTATTTCCATAAAAACATATCCAATTCACATCACAGATATTCTCTCTCTCTCTGTCTCTCTGTAAGCCATTATTAGCAGCATTGCATAAATAGCCATGTCCTTGGCTTTAATTTCAACAATATTTTCGTGAATTAATTATGCCAACAAGACCAACAACAAAGCTAACAAGAATTTTATTAATGATCCTTGGCAGCAACAATTTTTACTTTTTAACGTATGCCGTTACGTTGTTAACGCCTAAACAATCAAGAAAATTGTAGTGAAACATAAAAATAAAGTGAAATCAGAAAACAAAAACAAAAAAAAATAAATAAAACAACAACAAAATATAAAAATTAAAACAAGAAAAACAACAGCACTTTAACAAATCAAAATCAGAGTTAATGGATCGTTAATGACCCAGTGAGTGATTTAAAGAAATCAATCACAATCACGAATTCAAATACGTATTGCGGCTTAAACAGGCAGCGGAGGCTCATCCATAATTAACAATTCCTCTCTGTTTACAAAAATATGCGATTATGTGTGTATGCCAGTATATTGGTATTTCTTTCTAAAATGTAAATAAAAAACTCTCACATACACACTCCTACAGTCAAAAAACGTTATTTATTTACACAGGGTGACGACTATCAAGTGAATGAAAAATTTTTGCTTTTCATTACTTTGGGGATTTTAAGGTAAATAACGGCAATTTATCGGCATGGCTTTCGAATTTTACATTAAAAAAAACTTTTATTGTAATTAAAATTTATTTTCAATTTTCTAAATTGGAAATTAGAAAACAAATAAAAAGTTGCATGAATTATTATTGAATAAATTGTGGAGTGTGTGTGATTGGAAAACAATCGTAATCGAAATACTAAAAAAAAACTGTGTCCTTTTTCAAGCTGAGAGAGAGAGAGTGAGAGCGAGAGTACTTGTTTGAAACAAAGTTTTAAATTTACAATAGAATGTCTCTGTGGAAAGGTTTTTAAGTAAACACTTCAAAAAGTTAGGTTATGTTGCATTGACAGAGAAGCCTTAAAACAAACACATGGTTTACATAGGGCCAATTGTAATTATTCTACCAAACACCTACAACTCATTGCTTAGCATTTCTTAACCATCCTGATCTGGTCTTAAGGAAGGCGTGGTTTGTAGACAATTATCATTGCCTATCCATGTTCTTTAAATTAAGTCTGGAATCCTTCATTTTGGATTCCTAAGTGCCGGGCAATAGCAAAGAAGATGTTTCATGGTCTTCTTCTCTTTCCTGTCATTACAAAAGCCATTGTAAGACATTCCCCGTATCCTCTTATATACACCAAGAGGCTAATATAAACTAGTATGAGGTTCCTAAGATGGACTCTGGCAATGTTTAAAACAAATTTTGTTCTGCAATTTTATTCATAGCGGGCCAAAGTTGTGTGGTGCCTGTACAAGTGAGTTCAATCTTTTCTTTGCAAATGAGTAAAGTTTTCATGAGATTATTTGCAGAGACCTATCTACAGGGGAATGTCAAGCTAACGTTCTGAATTCATTTGAATTTTGTGTTGCACCAGTCCTTTGCAAGAAGTGTGTCAGCTATATTGTTACATTCAATATACGCGTGTCCATGAACCCATTATTGGTCGAATGCCTAATATCTTCTCAAGAGACATTCCACATTATTGGACAATTTTAGATGTTGTGAGACGATCTCTAGGGAACTGACAGCCATATACAGTCGTTAAATATGCGGTATGTATCCAGTCTTAGTAGCTATTATTTCCAAGAACGATCAAACAACTTTGGCAAACAATTTTTAATTGATTTTTTTTTTGTTATCGATTATTTATTTATTTAATTTTTTTATTCTGTATTAAAATTTCTTTTTTAATATTCATCATATAAAAAACACACATCAAACGCTCACTTCTTTTTCTTTATGATTTTTGATTGTTATTTATTTATTTTCTTTTTTTTTTATTGGAAAATTGAATTTTAATTGAATTTAAAAGAATATTTTTTTTCAGTTCACTTCGTTCATACTTTTTTTGCCGTTCAATTTCAAACTAATTCCCGTAATAATAATTCGATTTGTTTATTTATTTAATCCCCAAAACAAAACATTTAATTCCTTTCAAATTTTCACAATAAAATTTTTACACTCTATTCTAAAATTAATTTAAAAAAAAAAAGAAATATTTTCAATTTCTACAATTTCTTTCGATTTTTTTTCTTCAAATTTAAGAAATTAATTTTCAAAATTTTTTCTCCCGTTTCGCTAATTTTTCCGCAATTATTTCTTAACATTTTTTTCTTTCCCTATTTCTATTAGTAGTTTAAATTTGCTTCTTTCATATATCGTTGATCCGCTTTTTAACAATTTAAATAACGGCTGTTTGGCAACCGACTGATTTTGCCATCTGTTTTGTATGAAAGAAAGATTTTGTTTTTCGTCGTGTGTGCAAATTCTTTCTTTCATTCACTTGTTTTTTTCTAATTATTTTTTTTTTTTTTTTTTTTTCTTATTCCTTCAACAAGCAATATAACTAACACAGCAATTGTTGCTTGCAACATTATTGCTTAGGCTCCCCTTTTAAGTTTGTTGGGTTTGTGTGTGGTGTGTGTGTAACCCGGCAACATTGTTGCTAAAAACTGCCGGGTATTTATTTACAGTAGTCAGCTGTGAGAGAAAGTTGGAGAGAAATAAAATTGAAAATCATGTCTCTGATGCAACATGTTTGAAATCAAAGGGGCGTAGGTAGTTTTTAACAGTTTCAATGGCGCCAAAGCATTGGAGTTGGTTCTTCAATTAAAAATCTTCATCGGGCGCAAGTTGCCAGTGAGTTCCGCATGCGAACAACTCTCTTAAGCTCCTCAGTCAAGCAAGCCCCTCAGCCTAGTGATGATTATACATGGCTCAACTAACTATGTCCATTGGAGGAAGGAAGAGAGAGAAGAGAGAGGATGTATTTCAGGGCTCTTTTTCTCCTCAATCGTTGCAAATTTTACGTTTTGAAAACACAAAAAAAAGTCTCATGTGTAGTCAAATTCGGTAAAAGGCAAAGAAAGCTTGAGGTATAAAAAATGGATATTGTTTTGGATGCGAAATTAATTACAAAAAACGATAAGCGGAACAAACGAATAACGAACTACGTCAGTCCAATCCTTGACATTTAAGCAAGGTAGTAAGTAGATTAGGGGGTTAGTAGTGCCCGTTGAGATACCACAAATCAATATATTTCACACGAGCGTCACAACATTTCGAATAAAAAAAGAAACTATTCCGAGTGCGGACTTGGTTGGTATTGCAGAAATCTTTATTTTAGAGAGTTTAAATCCCTAATTTCTTCTTTTAACTACGTCTCTGTATCAAACATGTTCGACGTAATTTACTTTAAATGATGGCAAAAATTGTCGCTGATTTTTTTATTTATTTTTTTTTTTATTTATTTATTATTGTTGCACGTCATGTCAGAAGAGTAAGGGGGTATGCTTGTATTTTCTTACTATCGACTTCTAATAAAAGAAAAGCCCTTTTATTGAAACCCCCCCCCCTCCATCCAACCCCCTCTAGCTACAATATAAATGTGCACAGCAAATTTTTTTATCTATTCTTCATTCAATGGGATTTCTACGTTTAATAAATTTTAATCAACAAGTGGCTGGCTGGCTGGCTGCTTCTTCACTTGCTTGTTTAATTCTAAAGAAAAAAATGGTGGCAACAGGAGATATGGTGGGGGGTGGTGGTGGGTGTGTGTTTTTTGTTTTTTGGTTGTTTGGTTAAGTATTTTTACAAAACGAAAATATCTAAAATATTCCCCCTTTATAATGCTTTTTAAAGATACAAACTCAAGAGACTGGCAGTACTGTTTTACGATGAAAGAAAAATAAATACAACACACACACACACAATCAATGATGGATAAAAAAAAATGGAATTCGCAAAGGGATTTTCTGTTTTTCTTGTTGGAAATAATTTTTCTTACAAGAAAGTAGTTAGTGCAAAATGAACGGAAACAAAATTTTGTATATTATTTGGTTTTTTAAATAGGTTTGTTTGTTTGTTTGTTTCATGGTTTTTTTAAGACAAAAAAACATTATTAATTATGGCCAATTTTGCAAACGTTTGTTGGAATTCAGCTAATTTTTAAGAAGATAAATTTTGCCCTAAAGTAAGTAAAGTAAGCAAGAAGCTCAATGTAAATTTGATTTTGTGGAGGGGTTTTTAGGGGTTTTAGAAAGAACACACAAAACAACCAAATTCTCTTATCCCCCCCTCTCCTTGGATGCAGTGCTGCTAGCAACTCCATCAGTAAGAAAGGGTCAACAACAAGGAAGCCCCCTCTTCTTTCTTGATTGATTGATGATGGATGCATTATTATTGGATATTTTTTACATTTCTTTATTTTTTAATATTTTATTTCTTCAATTAATTCAAAATCAAAAAAAGATTTTTTAGGACATTTTGGGATTAAACAACTTTGAAAACGGGGTTTAAATATAAAAAAAAGCATTCTTCTGACAACAACATCCAACCTCACTCACTACTAATTAATCTGCCGCTTTTTTGCTTATACATAATACATACATACAACAAACACAATCAGCAACAAAACAACAATTTTTTTTTCAAAAACAATCTCTCTCTCTCTCTCTCTCTCCCCTTATTACAAACAACATTTCGTTAAATGTTGCTTGAATCAATCAAACAAACTCAGTCAAACAAGTTGTATCAAACATGTTCGAACATCAAACACCTACATCAAATTTCGTTCGTTCAAAAAAAAATCCGTTTTTATAATAATAATTCACATTTTCTTTTTTTGTGTTTTGTTTGCATATATAAAACGCATTTCCTGTTCCAAGTACAACAAGTGTTATGGTTGTGTCGTGGGTGTGTGTGTGTGTGGCGTTCGTTGTGTGGTGTGGTGGTAAGTTGTTGGTTGGTGTCTAAGATAAAACGGAGATGTGGTGGTGGGTGTGTGTTAATTGAATGAATGTGGTTTGAGAACGTGGTGTGGTGTGTGTGTGTTTGTTGTATGTATATCGTATATGTATGTGTGCCCGCTCTACCCGACCGCCGACTAACCAATTTTAGGCCGGCTGGCAAAATGACTTTTTAGGGGCCGGCGTGTGAGGCCGAGGTGAGTTTTTTTGAAATGTGGTGAATTTTCCAAGTGTGGTGAAGTTCTACCGTGGTGAGTTTCGGGTGTGGTGAATAAAATCGAAATTCACCAAAGTGCCGTTATTCCAAATGGTACTGTATAAACATAAATCATAAGTACTGTATATAATCATTTCACTGGTACTGTATTATCATAGTTCGATGTACTGTATATGTAACCGGTTCGTGGCTGGACTAAGTGATTTTCCCCTACATTAACGGAGCCACACACTCCACATTTTTTTCACACTTTGAAGTAGGCAGCAGTTTTTCGAAATTATAATAATAAATATTTTTATTTAAACTCAAAATCACTTTTAGATAGAAATTATACCAACAATGTTAATAACATAATAATTAAAACTGTCACTGCTATACACCACTTGAGCACGTTGGCGCTGTGTTTAATAGAACAGCTGTTTACTTTGTTTACTATTTCAAGTGCAAAACAACAGCAAATAAGAGCGAGCAACAAAGTAAAATTCAACCACAGTTTAGAAAATAATAAAATACTTCCTTCCATTAAAAATGAGTGAAGAAGAACCTGCTATGAAACGCTTACGAATGGATCAGGAACTGCAAATAAAGGCAATATTGGCCGATGAGTACACAGAGAACATTAAAGATGTGGATGTTTACACTTGCACTGTACAGGACAAGAAGAATATCTCAAAAATCATGCAGGAATTGGCCAACAAATTGCCTTTGAATGATTTACAACACTTGAAACGGGTGAATGGTAAACAAATAATCATTTGCAAGACTTCTCAAGCGCAAAGTTTAGAAGATTTAAAAGAATATTTACAAGATAAACTGGAAAATACGGATATTGTTGATAAATTACTAGAGTCTACGGCGATAGTAAAAGTACCCGGTAGTATGCCCAAGTTAAGATGGCAATATGAGGCCGTAATTAGTAAGTGGCCATGTAAATTTCATCCTGATAAATATTTGGAACAAAGATATGAGGGCAGCAATTTTGCCGCTGAAGAAAAACAATTCCATTTAAAAATTGCAAATTTACTGAAAGACGTCTCCAGGAAGCTAAGGCAAAACAAACCAGTTGGCATTTGTATAGATCCACGTTACCAAAGAATTGTGGCTTTAGGTTCAAGTGAAACTGAAAAAAGTCCTGTCATGCATGCTGCCATGGTGCTGGTGGACTGTGTTGCTACAACCCAAGAGGCAGGAGCATGGCATGCAATACACGAACAAAAAATATGTTTTGAGCAAGAAGAAAAATGCACTGAATTGAACTTAAATGGCATACCCGCTGCATTTAAAGCATTTCTTAATGAACATGAGGAGTACAGAAATCTAAAACTGGGTGCTGAAAGGGTACACGAGAAGGAAAAGTTAAAAATAGAGGATTTAGCTGCAGTGGAAGGTGACAACTTAAGCAAATATGGTCCGTATTTGTGTACAGGTTATGATATCTATCTTAGCCATGAGCCATGTTTAATGTGCAGCATGGCTTTAGTGCATAGTAGAGCAAAGAGAGTATTTTTCGTAAACAATTCGACAAATGGTGCATTAATAACGCGTTTCAAGTTACAAGCTGTACCGGAGCTTAACCATCATTATGAAGTTTATCAATTTGTGGAGGAGAACAACAACGCTACAGCAAATAATAAAAGTTAACAAAAATCAAATCAAAACAAATTTGTTTTCTTTACTAGGTTCCAGAGGACAATCTTAACGAATAAAGATCCAGATATATTAACTGCCAAGATTAGGCAAGTATTACAGCCCCAATAACTCAATGTAAGTCTAATATTTTTTAGTTTGCAAGACTTTTTGGGCAAATATCTCAGAATAAGAGACTTCGGTTTCAATATTAATAATTTCTTTACATTCCTAATGCGTGGCATAATAAAAACTCACTTACCATCATAAAAGTGTTCTGGTATACTTGATACTTATATGATCCCAGCTGCTATAACATCGGGAATGAGTTCACTACACACAATTAACTGAAAACCAAATAAATTAATTTAAAAAATTATCGAATTTTGCAATTCGCTCTAAAATAATCTGTTCTACTCCCAAATACCTTTAGTTTTATATCCTTACACTGAGAAATTGTTCTTGAAATTATTGATTGAATGAAAAGTTTCCAGCACAACAAACGTTATAAAAATTATTTTGTACACTCGATGAGTTTTAATTATAAAAAATAACGCAAACGATTTATAACAACAAACCACTGCCCAAACGCTTTATTTAAGGAGACACATTGGCTCTCATAGCACCTTGTCTAGCAGGTGAAGAAATCAAGCCCATAAGCTGGCAATCTGCCTCCAAAATTGTTAAATCTTTTGAAGAACCCAAAAACTTTGTGGATAATTCCAAATCCTTAATCCTTAGACGCACTCTAGCGCCACGTACATAATCATCACCATTGCGAGCAGGTCTTTGTGCAGACACAGTGGAATTTCCAACACAAATCAATGTACAAATCATCGCCAACAACATGAAAGATTTTGCCGGACAACAACTTTGCCCTCGGGATCGCCCAACTAAAAAACAAAGATTTTAGATTACCATAAATGAAAGCATTTCACTCTCACACTCACATCTATAATTTGGAATTTTCCAATAAGGAAGCAAAGCTTTCAGTGTCTTGTGGTTCCTCTTTGGGTTTCAGAGCATCACTATGGCTTTCATAAGCTTTGGCAAAACCTTTTTTCCACCGCACTTGTATCTTCGGCAATAGTTCCAAGGGAGCAGCATTTACCTGATTTTGGGTATACTTTAACATCGGAAGTAAAATAATTTTGCTTGTCGATATGTTTCTAAGCAATGTTGACAGAGTTATTCTATTGAATCGCAATAGAAACGACATTTTCTGTATAATTTTATTTTACCACCAAAATTTATTTTTTAATTAATGGAGAAAAAGTTATGTAAAACAGCTGTTTAACGACGAAACTGTGTTTAATTGGTAAAACTGCACAGCTGTATTATAAACTTGTTGAAAGCATTAAGAATCAAAGGCTTGCAGGTAACAATCTATTTTCTACTAATTAATAACTAGTTGCGAAGGCTCTTCAATGGTGATGAATTGGGATTTTTTTATTAATTTGCAGATAGTTCAAAGAAGAATAAGCAAAAATCTTAAAAAAATAGTTTCGTGTAGGGCTTCAAATTTTCCAAACAATTCTTTAACTTTTTTTGTTGTTCAATTTCCTGCAAAGTGTTCTTTACTGTGTTTAAAAAGCATAACACAATCAGCTGTGTTATAAAGCAATATTGATCTCTGAGATACCCTGTTTGAATTCTTTTTGAACAAATTCGACACGAGTTACGCGTTTAATTTGTTCTTACACAATTATATTTTAATAAAAAATCTAGTTTTTTCAATTAAATTGTTTAAAAAAATCAAAACAAAATGATTCAAAAACAACGTCAACGTATCGAACAAGCGTCACCGAAATGATTAACGACATGGACAAGAACACATCTCCAGGAAAATGCAGGTAAATGACCGGCCTTAGGTCGATGACATAGTCTGATGACATGATTATGTTTGTGTCGTATGACAGTGTAAGCTTTTGTTATTCTCTAATTACTATCATTGAAAAATTAATTTGGAACCTTTAACCAACGACAAAATTATGGCGACTGGCTTAGCTCACCTTGGCTGTTGAGTACGAGACAAGCAATTGTTATCTCTACTTTCTTATCATTTATACCGTGCTCAAGTAGTGCTCAAGGTTGCTGCAGCAGAGCCACATTTACCTCCTCCGTACCGAGATGTAAGGTTAATTACGAGGAAGTTACTTCAATAGCAATATCCTGGGCTTTGTAAGTCTTTGTGCCCCTAAAACTGACACAAAGCCAAACTGAACTTGTCCCCAGCTTATCAGTTGCGATCCTGAAACCTCATATTCGTCGTCCTTACATGCCATTGAGTGTAGTTCACTCCAACCGCCATTGTTTTGGCTGGCCGGTACTGACAGTGTGGATTCACCTTCAACAAGTGTGATTAAATCCTCACAATCTGCCCCCTTCCTCAAAAGCAGATCAGTTGTTCTGGCTCGAAAAAAACTAATTCAATGCCAAACCTTCCATCTTGTTTATGGCCGCCACTTGAAAACGTATGTAATTGCTTTCAGTTTGTCGGATTTCTAACTTTTCTGTCTTTCCTGACAGAATATTCTGACTAGACTAGCCCCTTTAGAGAGCTTTCGTTGCTAGGATCAGCTAGTTTATGATGAACGAATTTTCTTATTGTTATTCGCGTTCACAGGTTTAAGGGCAGCTCGCAACAAAGTCTTGAGCACTACTTTATTCTTGGAGCATAAGGACGCCTTACTCGATACCAGGACTTTGACCTGAAACCGTATTCTTTCGAATTAATTGCGCCCTTTACATATGCCTGCATCTTTGATCGACCTTTATCACTGCTTAGGTAATCTGTCAGTAACCAAGGTCCATTTTCGCACATTCCATGGATTTAGCGCATAGTCCTCAATCGTCTGTCTTGGTATTTTCACATATTTTAGTTCCATGAATATAAAGGGTAGGGTCAATCACTCATTACCAGCTTATACGTAATAGCCATTTTGATTAAAACCACAGCGTTGCTGGTGGTTTCGAACTTGGAAAAACATGTCTGATAGCTTCCATCGGGTTGACAACTGTTGGCCGAAACGAACTAAGATCAGATTCAGGAGTGTAGATCCTATTTTCATGGGCATTGGGGACAAGCTGTTAGCGACTAGTTATTTTTCGAACACCTAACTAGCCACGTAGGTTTTCAAACTCTCTTTGATATTAACGTTAATCGAATAGAAATAAAACAATTTGAAATTATTATTTAAAACGTATTTATTCTTCTTTTTTACAGACGGATATGCATTTGTGTGCCGCCAAATGTTGTCAAGACTCGAATGCTAGTGTCGATAGTGTCCAAAATTGTGTGGACAGATGTTCCCAGCCTTTAACTAGAGCTCAAAATTACGTCCAACATGAGTTAGGAGAATTCCAAGGAAGACTGCAAAGATGTGTAATGGTAAGTAACTATAAATACTCAAATCAAATTCAAAATAATTTATTTTTTTTTACCTTTTTGCCCTTTCAGCAATGCAACGATGATATTAAAGTAAAAATGCCTGCCAATCCCAGTGAAGATGATATTTCGAAATTCACAGACCAATTTGAACGCTGTGCTGTCAAGTGTGTGGACAAGCATGTCGGCTTAATACCCAGCATGATGAAAACCATGAAAGAAGTCCTGGCTAAGGGACCTGAAAAGATACCACAAGTTTGAAATTATGCGGCATTAAAATTTTCTTGAAATTTATTTGTTTTGCATTTCCACTCTTTTTAATTATAATTTTTGTTGAATTGAATGCGTTTGATTGGTTTGTTAATATTAAAAGTCATTCTTTGTTTTTGAATAAATTACAACAAGCGGGACTTGATTACAAAATATGACAAAATGAAAGTTTTTAACCCCTGAATATCGGAGAAAGTCAAAGGAAAGAAAGCGAAAGCAGACAATCTAAGTGGTTATTGTATTAGTTTGCTGTTTTTGTACCCACACTCCCTAGAGATAACCTGTAAGGAATAGTATTGCAATCTCGGAACTAGTTTTTATTAACGCCTGAATGCTAAGCCGTGGTGTTCTGAATGAGTTTTCTCCAATAGGGGGCAATAGGTTTGATCGAAGAACCGAGGAGGTGTTTCCCTTTGGGTTGACAATTCTCATACTGAATGGGGCCGATGGAGAACTCCTAACATGGAGTGGTAGGACCACGGATGTGTCAAAACTAAATGACAGCACTGGTGCATGATTTTCAAACTGCCGGCCCATTATAGATTGGACGACAACTTTAGTGTTTTTCAGGCAGAGGTATGTGCTAAATTGAAGGCTCATGAGTTTGTAGTTGACTCCTTGACCTCTTCATATGTGGATTCTTACATGATTTTCGTTGATAGAGAGGTTTCTTTGATGGCAAAGGGTCGGTCGGATGTAAATTAAGACTGGTTATCGTAAACGTAAGGAAGCCAGAAGACCCGAATAGATTTGCAAGACTAAGATGCTACTCTGTGGGTCATGTGATGGTTAGTCCTAAACCTCCAACCTGTTGCCCTTGTAGTAAGAGGCATCAGGAGAAGAGGCGGTAGATTGAGATGTTGCGTATAAAAGGACCTTTGCTTATCTAACTACAATGTAGAATCGGTTAGAGCTTAAAAATTCAGCGTAAGACTGGTGATAGAGTCTCTTAGCGGAACAATCTGATGTTACGTCGCTGACAAGAATATGGGATAGATCCCAGCAATTTTCTGTGGAGCTGAGGAGATCTTGAGGATTATAGAGCACCACCTCTGTAACTTTCCAGACCTTGGCAGGAGAAAGATGAGTAGGAGATTCTTCGAGGGCCTGAACTTTTAGTTGTTCTACAGGCGAACGTTCATCTTTTCGTAGCTGATGGATCTGTTCCCAGCTAGGTTAACTTAGATACTTATTCTGATGGTCTCCATCTCTATCGCATTTACTTTTCCATCCATTCCTGGAAGGAAATAGTAAACAGGTTGGTGAGCTATCACTTCTCCTATTTCACCCGCTAATAAAACTTTGTTTCGTTCCAATAAAATATTTCTTTTTTTATTTTTGAATTTCAATTCCATTTACATTTTGAATTAAATTCTGAAGCATTCACTTACTTCAGTATTTATTTTATTTGTAAACTTGTATTCTATTTTTTATATATTTTGTGTGGCTGAATTGAATAAAAAAAAATTTAATTTTTGTAATGATTGAAGATGTACGCAAACGTATCGAGACGGCTATAGCGGATGCTATCCAGGATATGTATTCAACACATCTACGGAAAATGCAATCCGATATGCATTTGTGTGCCGTCAATTGTTGTGATGATCGTCGTAGTCTTCCCCAAATAGATAATGTCCAATCGTGCATTGAAGATTGTGCTGCACCACTGCTAAGAGCTCAGGATTTTATACAACATGAACTGCGCGAGTTTCAGTCCAGCCTGCAGCGGTGTATGATGGTGGGAAATAAAAATTTTAAAATTAAGATGCCTTGTCCTCTATAAAATTGATTTGAATTTTTGTCTTTTCCACAGCAATGCAATGAAGATGTGCGTAATAAAATACCGCTAAAGACGCATGAGTCTGATGCCGCTAAATATCGTTATCAATTCGAACGCTGTACAGTACAGTGTGGCGATAAACATATCGGCTTAATACCGGACATGATGCGCACCATTAAGACTGTATTGGCTCGAGGTGATAGCCTGAAACAGGCTTGACTATATCAAATTTGTAAATGAATTTTCATTGTGTTTGTTGTTACTTTAATCTTCAGTCAACAACTAAAAATGTTTCGAAATTAAAAGAAGAAAAAAATTCTGCAGAATTTTGAATTTTTCAAAATAAAGTTTGCATTGCAAATGAATCTGTGGATTTAAATATTCTTCTCATCTAACATGTGTTTCAATAGCGTCTAAAAGCTTTCCAGGAATATTATCGTGAATTAGGGAAGGTTCTAGAGATTCTGTAATTTCAGTTAAGATCAAACCGAAGAAGGATTTCAGCGAAGGTCTAATCAGCCGATTCTTTGGATTCACACCCCTTCTTTTGCCAGCTCATCTGAAGCATCATAACCCCATACATCACAATGCCTTGGTAACCAATTTCTCAATATAGGTTCCTCCCTGTCCAGAAGTGTAGGTAAGGCATTCCTGCAGATTGAAATCAATCTTGCTGCCCAGTCAGTGCTTTCAAGTCACAGATAGCGAACGTATCCTTTGAAGTAATTCTTTCCTGGACTTATTTCTGTCTGGGTGATTGCAAACCTCACAGCATAGAATGCATTACACTCATCAGGGATCCTATTAAACCGCATAATTCCCTCACACGAAATAGACCTTAACCCCAGAGCCAGTCTTTTGTTCAATCATCGATAACACGCATGATTCTCTGATTTGATCCTTGGATGACTAAATCAGTGAATTTGGCATATATAAACTTCCTCTCCAAATGATTGAATGTAATGCCTGAAATGGAAGAAATGATTGAAATAAGTGAAGTGATTGAAATAAATGATATGATTGAAAGGAATCAAATGATTGAAATAATTTAAAATAAATGAAGTGTTAAAATGAATGAAATGATTGACTTATGATTGCAATGAATTGTATGATAAGACTGAAAGAAATCGAACGAAATGATTGAAAAGAGTAAAATGATTGAAAAGAATGAAATGATTGAAAATAATTAAATGATTGAAAAGAATTAAATGATTGAAAAGAGTGAAATGATTGAAAAGAATGAAATTATTGAAAAGAATTAAATGATTGAAAAGAATTAAATGATTGAAAAGAGTGAAATGATTGAAAAGAATGAAATTATTGAAAAGAATGAAATGATTGAAAAGAATGCAATGATTGAAAAGAATGCAATGATTGATAAGAATGAAATGATTGAAAAGAATAAAATGATTTAAATGAATTAAATGATTGATGAAAAGAATAAAATGATTTAAAAGAATTAAATAATTCAGAGAATAAATTGATTGAAATCAATGAAATGATTGAAATGAATGCAATGATTGACAGGAATGAAATGATTGAAATGAATGCAATGATTTAAATAAATGAAATGATTGAAATAAATGAAATGATTGAAAAGAATGCAATGATTGATAAGAATGAAATTATTGAAAAGAATGAAATGATTGAAAAGAATGCAATGATTGACAGGAATGAAATGATTGAAAAGAATGAAATGATTGAAAAGAATGAAATGATTGAAAAGAATGAAATGATTGAAAAGAATGAAATGATTGAAAAGAATGAAATGATTGAAAAGAATGAAACGATTGAAAAGAATGCAATGATTGAAAAGAATAAAATGATTTAAAAGAATTAAATGATTGATGAAAAGAATAAAATGATTTAAAAGAATTAAATGATTGAGAGAATAAATTGATTGAAATCAATGAAATGTTTTAAATGAATACAATGATTAAAAAGAATGAAATCTATGGAATGATTGAAAGAATGAATGATTGATTGAAGAATTGAATGACTGAAATAACTTCAAAGAATTGAATAAAATTAATAAAACAAAGCATTGCTATTGCTGTTGCTGTTGCTGTTGGTATGGAATGCTGTTTTCTGTAAAAATCTACTCAACTCAACTGTGATGATCAGTGTCAAGATTTGACATACAACTTGTGGTCAAAAACAGTTGCTTTGCCAGCATTGCAAAAGATTCTGTTTGCTGGCGGCATGAGTACGAATGAGGAGCAGTACGGCCATCTAATGAGTTGTTTAGGAAAAGCACTTGACCAGAACCATTACACAATAGAATAGAACAATAGATTATGTGTTGTTGCTGCTACTATGTTGTTGATTCTAAACAACTTCCATATCAAATGAGATGCGAAAAAATTAAGTTTTTGTGTTAGTTTTTGAGTTTTTCTTCTTGAATTGTTTAAGGAAATAGTAAAGAACTCTTAATGATGTATGAAGAATTATGCATTCTTTTCTAAATATGCATATGTATGTATGTATGTACATACATGAGATGAATATAAATCTTCTTATTAACAAAGTGCTGAAGTATGTTTTGTATGTGATAAGCATCTGGTTTTGAATACTGCCAAACGGAGGTATAGTTTTCCACACATTTTTTTTGTTGTAATTATTTTTGATTTATTTGCCTGTGATTGTTTATTAAAAGTCTTTTAATAACTTATGCATCAACTTTAATTAGTTATTGTTTTTATAATTAAATTTTATTTTCAATTTTTTATTAAATACTTATCACAGTGTAATATTATACCCTGAACTGTGACTTGCTTAGGGAAAGTTCTTATCTTATCATCGTCATCGCTTTAACGATCATATCAACGATTTTACTTAAATTGCCACACTACCAATGCTGCTTGAACAAGTGCAATTACATGGTTTATTAGGGCCTTTTAGTATTTGTTTATTTATTTATTTTATTTGTTTAATTCAATTGCTTTTTAGTGGCCAAGTAAATATTTGAACTTGTTACGCTTCTTGTCAGTTTACACGATGCAATTTACTTACAATTTTTTCATTATGAATTCATGTACACTTTGGGGATAAGAAATGGCAGAAAATATTTCTCTTTAAAAATTGCTGCGTATGAACACTACATATGCGCATATAATCCCCTCCCTTTTAGACATCATTTAGATCTCGTTATCAGCTGTCTGAGTGTGACAAGCATACAATGATGACAGTTGAAATGCATCGTTATTACAGACAAGATAATACAAATATTCACTGCGCGTACTAGAAGCGTTGCATCTATTTTTAGATACAACTTCGTAATAAAAAGCGTAATGCAGCAGCATATACTGCGGGGAACAATTGGTCGAACACATGCATAGACTACGGAAAACTCAAGGTTAACAAATTGCAAAACTTGGGCAAACAAAAATACTTGGAATGCAGGCAGTTATAGGCTAACGGGGTCATACGTCCAGTAGCCACATGTGATAATAATTAAAATTTATTAAACGAGGCCATTAGGGTAATCAAACTCTAATGGAAATCTATGAGTTACTGTCAATTGCGGCCAAAGTTTACAAACTAAGTGTTACTCCCTGGATCACCAGTTTCACCTAGAATCTCGAAGAAGACAACCATGAGGGACATGGCTAATCAATTTATTATCAATTTTTCAGAAAAGCTTCAAAAGTGCTTATAGTGAAACACCTCACAATGACGCCGAAAGCAGCTAATGTCCTGCCAGGCATTATAAAGAACATAAAGCCTCCAGAAAACATGTGTCACTTCTTCTTAGTATTTCTTTTCTTCGTTTCAATTACTTCTTTTCCAAGTTAGGCTGATGACTGGAATATAATAGCAGATTCTAGAATGGCAGGGTTGCCATAAATCTTTCTTTTTCAGTGGAAACGTACTTAGTTTGTTGTGTTTCGGTGTAGCGGTTTGGTAGTGGATTATTTGAAGGAGAATTGAAGCTCCTTGACTTCTTTTCAGATTTTCCTAGATTCGATTGAATTGCATGGATTGGGCATCCCAGGCACACTGTACGAGTGGTGAATATATATTAAGGATCATACTACAATTTCAGCGCTTCCCCTAAAGCAAACAAAGTAACTTATTTCAATCAATAGCTTTAAACACTTGGTGTAGGGTATTATATGACTGGGATTGGTATCATTTTCGTTTTTCTATTGAGATTTTAAAGCTTGTAGCAATAAATAACGATTTTGCAAGCCATTAAACACAATTAATAAATCAGTTAAAATGCACAAATAAATCCATTAAATTCCGAACAAACTTTGTCGGTATGCCAATGAGAACATTTAAATTGAAAAAAAAAATTAAAAAAAATAAAAGAATGAATACCCTACGCCAAACTCTCATTGCAATAACAATTGATAGTTTTTTAAAGCTTTTAAATCTCTTTTTTATTTTCTTTATATAGTACCTTAATAAAAAAAGTACCAAAAAAGTACTTTTTTTTGCTAATAATTTTTCTTTAGAATTTAGCATACTTTTCTTTTAAAATTACTAAAAAAAAAGAGGTTTTGTGAATTAAATACCAAAATAAAAGTACTTTTTGATAAGCATATTTAAAAAAGGTACAATTTAAGGTTTAGTGTAAGTACCAAAAAAGTACTTTGTGATATTTTTACCTTTTCTTTAGTGTTTAGTGATTGAGCTTTATTACACCGATTTATTAAAAAAACTTTGGAAAAAGTACCAAAAGGTACTTTTAAAAAAGGTATTATAGGCGGTATACTTATATATATTTTAAAATCATAAATCTTTATGTTTTTCAGTTAAAGTTTAAGTATTTTTTTATATTTTTATAAGTCGAACTTTAATTAAAAAAGTACCAAAATAGTACTTTGTTGCATTTATACCACGTTTTCGGACTTGATGATTGAAAAAGTTAATTTTGGCTTTTGTTACTTTTATTTCTATAAAAAAGATGACTTTTGGAAAAGGTACCAAAAAAGTACTTTTTCCCAACACATTTTCATACAATTTTATTTATTTATTTGAAGATTTTTTAGAATTTTAGTAACGATAAAATAAAGTTTTAGAGTTTATTTAATTATTTTTATTTGGTTTGATGGAAAAAAGGAATATTTATAAACGAAAGGTACCAAAAAGGTACTATTTGGAAAAGTACTTTTTTAAAAAGTACATTTATTGTTTTATGTTTTGTTAGTTAAGTGATGATAAACATAAATTTAATGTAGTTCCATGGAAAAAGTACTATTTATAGAAAAAGAGTACCAAAAAAGTACTATTTTAAAAAGTACTTTCCCAAAAAGTACTATTTTGTAAGATGATGATAAACATAAATTTAATTTAGTGTCATAGAAAAGAGGATTTTTTATAGAAAAGGTACCAAAAAGGTACTATTTTGAAAAGTACTTTTCTAAAAAGTACATTTCTTGCCTTCTGTTTTGTAAGTTGAGTAATGATAAAATTAAATTTTACTATCTTTAATTATATTTTTTCATTAGTATGCTGCACCAAATGCATAATTGCGGATAATATCCCCTGCGGAGCCTAACCTGATAGCGCGAGGACATATGTATTCTGTTTTATAAACCAAAAACCAAAATTCGCTGGAAAAATCTTCATAGAAAAAGGTACCAAAAATTATACGGTTTTTTTTAATTTGAACAAAAAAAAAATCGTCCCCTAAAATTGAAAGCATGGCACATATCACTACCAACAATTTCTTGCCTCTGTTGAAATTCTATGCAAATAAGTGTAGAGTATCACAGTACAAGTTCAATACACAGCACTTTTTTTCTTTCTTCGTGTTGCTGTCACTGTTACACTGTTATGCTTTATAATGGATTTGATTTCAAGTTAAAATTCAATTTAAATTTGGCCAGAAATAGAAATATTTTTACGATTACACACCCCTAAAAAGTTTAGTGGCATTTGCCAACATGTTTTTCTATGCAAGCAAAAAAATAACAACAACAAACAAAAAAAATGTGTAACAAAATAATAAATAAACCTCAGCATACATCACGTGAAACAATATTTGGCAGAATGAACGTGTGTGTCAGAAGTGCCGTGTAATATTTCAAGCACTGGGCAGTTTAGTTCATGTTAATGGCCTGCCTGCCTGCCTGCACGTCTAAAATTGTAATGTGATCTGTAAATGCACCATTTAATGGCAATAATTTTTATTACTCTTCTTACTATGTGGGCTACTCTCAGCTAAACTCTCTTCCTTTCAGTTCTTTTCCTCTCTCATGAAATCTTTAAAATTATTTTCAGGGCTCATGAAAGCAATGTTAACAATTAATTTCAATTTTCAATAGC